>OX465095.1:40557502-40595472 GCA_949987625.1 Chalcis sispes | reverse complement strand
CTTCGGCCACCCCGAGCCCATGGACTTCAATGTCCAGGCTTAAAAAAGAAAAGGTCAAAGCTGCACGTTTGAGTTAAGACTCCGACGTTACAGGAACATAAACACAGGATGCATAAAGCCAAGTCACAGATATTTAATTATTGAAGCTGATCAATGGCAGTACATCAAAATAAATCACGAAGACTTACAGGAACTCCATCGTACCTATTATGCCTACATACGAGGGCGGTTCAATAAGTACCCGTGTTAGAAATAAAGACACCATTTTTAAAAAAAAATTTTTTTCATTTTTCAACATAGTCCCCTTTTAGAAACATACACTTCTCCCAACGTTCCTGCCATTTTCTTAACTCCTCCAAAAAATAGGATTTGTCTAACTCTCTAAAATACGCCTTTGTCTCCGAGATGACTTCCTTGTTTGAGCTAAATTTTTTTCCCGCGAGCCATTTTTCATGTTAGGGAACAAGAAAAAGTCGCAGGGAGCCAGATCGGGTGAATACGGAGGGTGCAATTCATAATGCAATTCATGCAGTTTGGCGGCTACAACTCCGGATAAATGTGCTAGTGCGTTATCATGGTGAAACAGCACCTTCTTTTTCGCTAAATGCGGCCGTGTCTCTTTCAATTTTTTGTCGAAGCGGTCCAATAACTCACTGTAGTATTGTCCAGTGATCCTTCTTCCTTTTCCTAAAAAATGCATGAGGATGACGCCGTTCGCATCCCAAAAAATCGTCGCTATGACCTTTCCGGCCGATGGGACCGTCTTTGCCTTCTTTGAAGCAGATTCACTGGGAGAAATCAATTGTTTTGATTGTTGCTTAGTTTCTGGTGTGTAATGATGAATCCAGGTTTCATCAACGGTGACAACTCGACACAAAAACTCCTTCGGATCTCGCTTAAATTGCTCCAAACACTGCTTCGAAGTTAACAACCGCATCCGCTTGTTGGGCTTCTACTCAATCTCTCTCAGTCACTCGACGATTTTCTAATTCGATATCCTGTATTTTCTTACGATTTCTGGTGTTGTTGCTGTTTTTGGACGTCCTTGACGTGGATCGTCTTTAAGGCTTGTACGACCACGTTTAAATTCAGCAACCCATCTTTCTACTTTACTAATTGAAGACGAAGAGTCCTTATACAGTTTCAGCATTCGTTCATAAATTTCCTTCGCTTTTAAACCTTCCAAAAATAAAAATTCAATCACTGCACGATACTTGATTTTTTCCATTGTAAAAAAATACTGTGACACGTCGATACTAAATGGCTTGTAAACAAAGAATGATTGACAGATTGAAATGAAACTTCACAAACATTCATATAAAGAGTGTACCAACATAACAAAAAATTTAGGCTAGTAGCAATACCCTCTCTTATCGAACCGCAAAACTTATTGAACAGCCTGGTACTTGGCCAATGGACTCTTGACTGAAAGCACTAGTCATGAAGATTGTTAATTATCAATGTTGTTGAGACCAAAGGTACAGATATTGAAAACCTGTGATATAACCATAACTCTCACCCATATTACTCAGTGAAGTTACCTTAATGCCGATGGATCCTGGCTCTATTCCCTAGAACAAAAAGAAATTTTGCGTCTAATCTGCCCCGGAGAACCTGACTAAAATATACATCTTCAAGCTGCGATAATTTTAAGAATAGCACCCGACTGTATAGGCAAGACCGATAAATATCTCCTCATAAGTAAGGGAAACCAACGCAACGACCTTCAATATCTATACAAACGAGAGATAACAGTTAGTTTGGAGGAATTTTACCCTGGCTTACGGAACTACCATTAAGAAATAATGAATGAACCTGAAGCCAGAATATCAAGCGCATGTACACCAGACATTAAAGGGTGGAGAAACCATCAGGAATTGGTACACGAAATTATTCATCGCTTAAAATAGATAGAGGATCGCCAAAGAAGCATCTCCAATACACATTACTTAATATACAGTGGAGCTCTGGGCCAAATTCTAATCACCGCGGGGTTCATCTTCACATTCTGAAGATGTTATACTAGGAAGAGGATGCACTATCACAACCAAACTAACCGCAAATCGAAGTTATCTCCGACACTATCCACACACATCCTTTGCAGGAAATATCACTGCACTCAATTGGATTGCAAAACCAACCAACAACCCAAGAATAATCCTGCATGATGCAGTTACCGGAACGCATCATAGTTCCCTGGAAGTCCGATAATCCAACTATTATTAACACGCCTGTAATCTCTGCCCTATTCACAACCACTATCTATTCAAGTCCCGGACGCTGACTAACACACAATCATAGACCATACAAGTTTTAACCGTTTCATAAGAGGGGACAAAGATTCAACGGAGCACGTTTCCATAAGACCATAATTAAAACCACGTCCTACTAATGAACCATAGTTATTTCGAACCCAACGTGTATAAACCCTAATCCTCAATCTTAAATTCCAGAAAATTCAAACCAAAAAGACCATGGTTGACTGATGCCGAATCAAAGTGACCGAAAATCCAAAGGTTGAAGGAAGCTTAGTATTTTATAATCCTCGCACTACCTCCTTATCCACCGCTGTAGGAAAAGTCAAAGAAAAAGGACCAATAAGAAGCCTAAATATTTGCTTAAATGGAAATGGGGATCTAGCAGGAATACTAAAAATAAGGTATTTCAACAAACAAGATAAAACTCGAATGTTACATAAAATGCGAAACAAGGCAAAATCAAGGACCATGCCCACCAGGCCCTCTGGAAGTAGACTATTCTGCCAATTACCGAGAAATATAACTAAAAAAGAACTCTTCAAGGACTTTAGAATATTTTGATTACTGGATTTTATCAAGATTATAATATAACAATATATTTAGCTAAGGATGCTATCAAGGCCTTACGAGGAAACAAAAGGACGTACCGCGCCATCTTGGCTGATCCCCCAAAGATTTCAAAGGCCAATGAAGAAAAATACCAAGGATATGTAAAGACACTACACTCCAAATGCATGCTCTGGGTAGACTGTAAAACATTTGAGAACCATTTAGTAACATGCTAAATACAATGTTAAATGAAAGAATGTTAAGGACATCCGAAAAATATAAGTAACGTTACTAAAGACCTTAAACGTAATAAGCCGAAGACCAGCAAAAACCCTACCATGGGACCTGACGAGATTATCAATCGAGTCCATCAGACTAAACAAGAATTCAAACAAAAGACCATGTACGAGAGTAAATACGCAGTTAAGCAGGCTATTGATACGAGAAAGGACAGTGACAGTCAGCAGAACTTAAATCCAGTGTCACTACGCAAGATAAAAGAAGAGTAAGAATATATCTATAAAATTAACACACATATTATAGACTAAATGCATATAACCATACTAACACTTAGGCAATATATTAGTATAAATCTTTTAAAAGCAATCCAAGTAGTTCCATTTCACAGACATGCATAGTAAATTTTTATCATATTAGTAAGTAAATCAGCTTGGATTGTTTCCCTGTAGATTGTTAACTAGTGCTAACTAAACCAGTATTTAAAAAAAAAAAAAAAAAAAAAAAAAACAATACTAACTAGGTTAAGAACCTTCTTATGTAAAGGCAATCGAAATAATATTTCTACTTTCTATGGGTTATCATAAATGTTATGAAATAATATTTAGATTACCTACAATCCCGATATTGTTAAGCAAACTAATCAACTACTATATTAAGCATCTCAACACATTGTTGTCGGGACACGTGAAAAAACGTTTTTCGCAAACTGTAAGTAAAGCGCGGGACACGTTTATAATAACGATAAAGAATACATTTTGAGACAAGAAAATAAAAGTTTAATAAAGAAATTCAAAGCCTTTTTAAATTTATAATGATTTCTTTGTAACAATAAAATTCATGCACATTTTTCAATAAAGTGTCCGCTCCAGCCATAATGCTCCAGTACAAAACGCTCGACCACAATGTGTTAATAATATAAAACTAACACAATATTAAAATAATAAAAAGGTAATATAAAAATAATAAAAATTGTTGAGTATTTAATATTAATAAGCCTAAGTATACAAATTAAGAGTCGGTTGTAAACGCACAGATCACGCAACACGTTCGCTGTTTACCGGGACGATATGTCTTTACGAGGGAAGGATGTTAACGTAACAATTAAAGTATTAATAAAACAATAACTAAATTCAAAAATTTATATTTATAAAAAAAAAAAAAAAAAAAAAAAAAAAAAAATTAAATTTAATAAATATGTAAAATTAATAAAACAAATATGATGATAATCAAAATTATAATTAAAATTAAATTAAACTTAATAGACTAAATGCAGCACATAAATGTTCAATGAATGTATGAGTGTGCTAGTTCCGATACAAAATGAGTAAAGCTTGCAGCAACACTGCAAGTTGACTCCTGCGGAAAAATCTAAGAGATATGGAGAATAAATAGCATTTTTTTAACACACGTATAGAGAGCCAAGTAATCCAACTTGACACACACACACTTAGAGAAATAAAGGAACTAGAGTTGCATTTTAGTCGGAAGGCGCGGGGAAGGCTCGGGAGTCTTCAAAGACTTATGCTGATGCCTAATGAACAAAAATCCCCACGAGGCTTCCGCAACAGAGTCTTTAAGTATTGGGGAAGAGCGGGCCCGCGAGTCAGTCGTAAGAGTTATGAGTATTTTATTTTTTGCAGAGAATTTTTTGTAAAGAGTCTGGCAACCCGTCATTGAACAAAAATTAAATTAGAAGATCTTCCCAGGTGACAGACATTCGGGAAAGTTTCCAGTATATTTTTTATAATAATATATTTTTATTTTTCTTATTCTCTTTTAAATTTTTTTTTGCCGTTCATCCGTTCGATTTTCGGTGTGAGCTGTGTTGTGTGGCCGTGCGGTAATAGAAAGAGTGACTTATGTAATAATTGCGGTGAGTTAAGCTGATGAAAAGAATTGTGTCGATGAACCCATATACGAAGTTATATTTATATGTATAAAATAAAGGAAATATATAGAGAGAAAATTAATATTGTTCGGTGATTTGCCCCCGATTCTTTCAACTTATCCCTCTTCAACGCAGGGATCCGGAAACAGACTTCATTGACCCAGGAACAACTACTGGTTACAGGTAACAGGTTAATTATGATTAACAGTGAATTTATATTTGGTTGATTTTCTCTCTTTGCCATGTCGGGGTGCTCCCCTATCCGATGGGACAGAGGCGTTTTCGCGAACTCCCGAAAGTCGAGACGATAGGATCTTTTTCAGTTCGCGATGCGCGAGCGGGGGCCCATACGAGACGGGTTGGTGGATCTCACATAAAATAAATATTAAAATTTCACAACATGAGTGTGCCCCCACACGTAACAATTGTGCATGAATATTACTAAAAATAAAAAAAAATATTTATCATTAAATACAATTTTATGAAAAATTTGCACGATAAAATAAATATGCATTGTAATACTATTGATGTACACACTATATATGTGCTCTTATTTTGTATAAATTTCATCACGAAGAAATATTTTTATAAAATAAAATAACATGTTTATAATCAAATATTTGAAAAATTTTATGATATTAGAAAACGTTTAGGGCGGATATAGGTTGTATATTTTCAAAATTATTAATTTATGCTACTTGTAACACGAAAAATAAATAATAGTTTAACTGTGAACCGTAGACTTCATAAATTCTGCAAGGCATTCAATTTGCCTTTCTCTTTCAATAGACAGTGTTCTTTCTGACAATGAGTGCATTTCGATTTGAATATTGGTCTGACAATCAATGGAAAATAGATCAAAAATACACCACTTTCATCTTATTATTAATTGAAAATAGATTCTACACCTTCATTTTTAATTATTTCTTTTACTTATAAAACAAAATCATTAGCTGCTTTTTGTAAGTATTCTGATGACTTTAAAGTTGTTTTGATTACGAATATGTTTATCTTCCTGTTGACTATTGTGTGAGTCTTTTTAAAATTTTTTAACCAAACGCTTTATCGTTTTTATTTTATCGAATAAAAAGAAATAACTCGATTGTATACTTATCAATACATTAAAATATAATAAAATATTTATTCACATTTTCTTTTGAAATCTTCATTCTTAAATTTTAAATAAGGTTAGCTTACCTTTATATAAGGGGTAAAAGTTCCTATACTAGGTTGTTCAAAAAGTTTTAAAAGTGGAAATAAAGATACTTTTTTTTGTTGGTGAAATCACTTTTATTGCTCAGTATAATCTTCCATAAGTTCAATACACTCGGTCCAAGGGTCTTCCAATTTGTTTATCCCATCATGGAAGTGACTTTTTGCAAGGCCTACAAAATACTCTTCTACGACGGCTATAACCTCTTCGTTTGATGAAAAATGCTTCCCACGAAGGAATTTCTTGAGGTGTGGAAACAGCCAGAAGTCAGAGGGAGCTAAATCAGGTGAATAAGGTGGATGCTGCAACAATTCGTACTTTAATTCGGTTATTTTAGTGATGGTTTTTTGAGCTGTGTGAACGGGTGCATTGTCTTGATGGAAAATGATTTTTTTCTTGTAAAAACCGGGTCTTTTTTCACTAATTTTTTCATTCAATTGGTCCAAAAGGTTGCAATAATATTCAGAATTTATTGTTTTGCCAGTTTGGAGATAATCGACCAACAAAATCCCTTTTGCATCCCAAAAAACTGATGCTAACACCTTCTTCGCCGATTTCTGGACACGAACTCGCTTCGGTGCCGAAGTGTCTGGTTGACACTACTCTTAAGCCTCTTGTTTCGATTCAGGGTCATGATAGTAGACCCAAGTCTCATCCATAGTGATGAATGGACGCAAAAAATCCTTTTTATCCTTTCAAAAACGCTCCAAATGTTGCTCAGAAAGTTGCATTCGAACGTGTTTTTGTTCCATTGTGAGCGAATGCGGCACCCATTGTGCACAGAGCTTTCTGAAACTCAAAACTTCATTTAAAATATGACTCACACTGCCTAATGAGATGTCTAGGGCCTCTGCTAAATCTCTCTTGGTCAATCGACTATTTTCCAAAACCATATCCTGTACTTTTGCTATGAATGCTGGTGTTGATGCACTTTATGGACGTCCTGAGCGTGGATCGTCTTCAACGCTTTTTCGACCACGTCTAAACTCTAAAACCCATCGATGCACAGTTGGAAATGAAGGAGCAGATTCCTTTAACACTTTCACCATTTTTGTATGAATTTCCGTTGTTGATAAACCTTCCAAAACAAAGAATTTTATCACTGCACGATATTCGGTTTTTTCCATTGTAAAAAAAATACACTGACACGTCAACTTCAAATGGCTTGTAAACAAACAATGAATTGACAGAGTGGAATGAAACTTTGGGTATGTTTATATGAAAGATAAAATATTAAAATGGCGTAAAAATTTTGGTTCTTCTACTGCTCTATAGATGTCGCTTTCAAAACTTTTTGAACAACCTAGTATATTTAATTTCGTAAAACAATACCGTTTTAAATTAATAAGATACCAAAAAACTTACATTTTCCAGAAGATTAACAATCAAATATCTCAATCAATCGTTGTTTTCCCTCTTATAATTTTTTTATGTACTTGATTAATTATCAATTAATTTTTAGCGCCCAATAGGTAAAATATTGTATAGATATGTAATATTCAAGTACCGCAATATTCCTTTTAGGGGAAGTTTACCCTTTTTTCAAAGCTTTTTTCATTAATAAAAGTAGAGGTCAACTTTATGATTTAATGTTTACATTGCAACGATTCTTTCTTAGACTCAACAAGCTATGGAACTTTCATTTCAAAAAGAGGGTCATTTTTTTATAAAAAAAGTATAGGGTATGATATCCTCGAGGATAAAATTTAGGTTTAAATATTTGATCTTAGAATAGATGATATTAGACATTTTACTTTATTAAGAGATTTGAAGTACTTCTTGAAAAATTAAAAAAACGATACTTGGGGTTAACCCTTTGAGCCATATTGGTAACGATTTTTACCACCTTCTTCATTGCAGATTTTAATTGATAAAATTTTTGAGTCAATATAAGAGAATTTGTAGTTTTCTGGTAGCTAAGATGTTTCTTTACAATAATTAAATGTAAAAAACTCAATATTGTTTAGTCCCTAATTGTTATAAGCAAATAAAAAGAAAAAAAGTAATTTTTTCGGAAAAAATCATTTCTTGCTGTTGATTATTAGATTTGAATCAAATTTAGTATGTAAGGGTTTCTTTTTTAAATTTAATATATAAAGGTTCAGTATATATATTGAGTGTACAACTTCGCTTCCGCCGTTTTGCAATAGATGGCTGTAGCGGTAAATGGTAGTTAAAATAAATAGATCATAGATGTCATACAATAAGCTTAGGTATTTGTAAACATAACGCCATCGAAATATTAGTCGATTTGTGTCTGCATCATAAAGTTATTCTCGATTAAACATGACAGCTTACGAGCCAAATTCTCGTCATTTGCGGGAGGTTTTAATTTTCTGCTTTAATATGAAGAAATCTGCGACTGAGGCTCATCGAATGCCCTCAAATACCTATGGTGAGGCCGTTATTAGTGAAAGAAAGTGCCGAGAGTGGTTTCAACGCTTCAAGAACGGCAATTTTAACGTCGAAGACCAGCATGGCGGTGGAAGAAAGAAGGTTTTCGAAGATGCAGAATTGGAGGCATTACTTGATCAAGACTCGTGTCAAACGCAACAAGAATTGGCAGGATCATTGGCAGTGACGCAACAAGCCATTTCAAAACGCCTGAGGGTCATGGGAATGATTCAGAAACGAAGAAATTGGGTGCCGTACGAGTTGAAGCCGAGAGATATTAAACGGCGTTGGTGCGTTTGTGAACAGCTACTTGCAAGGCAAAGATGGAAGGGATTTCTGCATCGCATTGTGACTGGGGACGAAAAATGGATTCACTACGATAATCCTAAGCGCAGAAAATCATGGGGATATCCCGGCCATGCTTCCTCGTCGACGGCCAAATCGACTATTCACGGTTCCAAGGTCATGCTCAGTATTTGGTGGGACCTGCTCGCATAGTGTATTATGAGTTGTTAAAACCGACTGAAACAATCACAGGCGATCGTTATCGAACGCAATTAATGCGTTCGAGCCGAGCATTGAAAGACAAACGGCCGCAGTACAACGAGAGACATGATAAAGTGATTTTACAGCATGACAATGCTCGACCCCATGTTGCGAAAGTGGTCAACACATACTTGGAAACTTTGAAATGGGAAGTCCTACCCAGCCGCCGTATTCTCCAGACGTTGCTTCCTCGGACTATCACTTGTTTCGATCAATGGCACACGGCCTGGCTGACCAGCACTTCCGGTCTTGTTAAGAAGTAAAAAATTGGATCGATTCGTGGATCGATTCAAAAGATGACCAGTTTTTTCAACGCGGAATTCGTGTGCTGCTCGGAAGATGGGAGAAAGTAGTGGCCAGCGATGGACAATACTTTGAATCATAAATGTATGACCAGTTTTTTACAATAAAGCCTCGAATTTCGGAAAAAAAAACAGAGGAAGCAAAGTTGTACACCCAATATATTTAGTATATAAGGGTTTCAAGGTCGCTTATTACGAATCTGTTATCATTTTTCAAAAATTCAAATGTATAATTTTCAAGTAAAATATATTTCTTCGCGAATTTTCATACGCCATCTTGAAACCGCTATATTGAATATGAAAATTTGAAAATTCAGACTTTATTTTCGTGATCAGCGACCCCGAAAACCATTATGTACCAATTTCAATCTTACCAGGTGTACAAGTATGAAATGCAGATTTTAAAAGAAAAAATAACACGTTAAATTTGGTAGAATAATAAAAAGGGCTTTATTTAAAGTATGCTCCATCGCTTTTTATACATTTTCCTATTTTTCAGACAATTTGTAAACACTACGCCAGTAAAAATCTTCCCCTTCTGCCGCGAATCATTCATCCAGCCATTTTTGATATCTTGATAGGAATCAAAGCGCTGCTCAGTAAGTGCATGACCCATCGATGCAAACAAGTGGTAATCAGAAGAAGCTAAATCTGGTGAGTAAGCCACATGAGGCAGAACTTCCCAGTTGAGTGCTTCCAATGTGTCGCGAACCGGTTTTGCCGTATGTGATGGAGCATTGTCATGGAGAAAAATTACTTCGTGTTTCCTCTTTCGCTATTCTGACCTTTTATCAAGCAGCAAACGGTTTGAATCGGTTAATTGTTGTTGGTAACGTGTAGTATTAACAGTTTACCCAGATTTCAATAGCTCATAATAGACCACGCCCCTCTGGTCCCACCAAACACAGAGCATCTTCAGAGCGTCTTTCTGCCAAAAGAATTTCGTCTTGCGGTCGATGTGGATGGTGCTTCTGGGTTTACCCATGATTTCTTGTGTTTGGGATTTTCAAAATAAATCCACTTTTCATCCTCTGTTACTATTCAATGCAAAAACTTTCTTTTGTACCGAGCGAGCAAAATTTTACATGTGATTTTGCGATTTTCCAGTTGCCTGTCATTCAACTCATGTGGTACCCATCTACCGCTCTTCTGAATTTTCCCCATCGCTCGTAGGCGATTGGAAACAGTTTGTTGGGAAACTCCTAATTGCTGTGCGAGTTGTTATTGTGTTTGCGAATCATCTTCGTCCTACAATGCTTGCGAACCCATATCTTCAAGTTTTTTTGGTTTTCTATGTTCTTTGTCTGCAACGACGAAGTCACCTTTTTTGAAACGCTGAAACCATCGTTCACACGTATCTTGCGATGGAGCATATTCACCATAAGCTTCTCGTAGTAACCGAAAGGATTTAGCAGCAGTTTTCTTCAAATGAAAAAAAAAACTAATGCTGTCCGCGAATGCTCTTTGTTTGGTATAAATTTTGACATATTAAACACAACAATACAACACGATGCACACGCTTTTTCAGTCTATCACTAATGCGCGTCTGAACTTGTTGATTGCACAACAAAATTGCGCAGTGTCAAATCATAACAGCTTAAACTGCATTGGTACACCATCTGTTGTCTAAAATCCGCATTTCATACTTGTACACCTGGTAAAATATCTAAAAAATGTATGGCTCAGAGAGTTAAATTTAAGGGTGAATAATCTCTTTTCAAGGATTGTTTTTGAAAAATCTCGACTTCCTTTAACTCTATTTCTTAATTTTGATAGTAACGCCATTATCTACACCACGATATGTCAATAGAATAATGAAATAAAGCTGTATTAAGTTTAGGGGTAGTTCACTTCTGTTAAGGGATTTTATAAAAAATTCCGGGTCACATCAATTTTATTATTTAATTCTATTTCTAATGCTATAATTTTTTTAATCCAACAAATTTTAGATTTTTCATAGCGAAAAATCTGTAAAAAAAATATAGTTTTCCATTTATAACAAAAAGGGGTTGTTACTCTTATGGGTAAAAATATTGTACAAATATGTGTAGTATAGAAACAAGTGATATCCATTTGGCTTTATTGAGAAATCCCAAGTAGTTTTTGATAAATGAAAAAAAATATGTTATATGGGGGGTGATTTTCACCCCTTAAGTAGACGTATGGGCCGATCTAAAGCAGTGCGTTTTAAATATTTTTTAATGTTCTGCAACATATTAAAATTTCAAAAAAATCTGTGAGTTACACCTGAAATACCTTTCTTGTCAGTGCAGTACCGCTCAAATCATTTATTAAAGATTTTTTGTTTGCAGATGTTATCACAGGCGTACAATCTTTTTCACTGACTACTACTACGCTAGCATTAAGTTCCGTGCCTACATCAGCGTCTATATAGGCTAAATCAGAGACGGTCTGCACCACGATCGCAACTCCAACGAATAAATCACTCAAATACTTATATAGCACCCTTATGTAACGGGGTTTACTACCCTCTTGCCCTTGATCGTTATAAGATTGGCAGTAAATTTTTTTTTTTTTTTTATTTTCATGCAAACTGTTTTTTCAGTATTATGTTATTATAAACTTTTAAATTCTAAATCCAAAAACCTCAAATCCATTAATCCTAAACTCATAAGTCATCCTTACAGTTCACCGCCAAAAATTATTCTTTTTTTATTATCTCAAGAGCAAATTGAAATTTTTTAATAAAACGAATGTCATTTATTTTTTTAAAAAAAGACGCTTCAGTGAACATTGCTTTTGTGCTCAGGAATAGCATCCCCTATTTTTTATAAGGGTAAAACTGTTTTTTTCTTTATTTTTCGGGCTAACAACTTTTGTAAGTTATTCTATACACTCGTGATGATAATGTTAAATTAAAATTTAATGCTAAAAATTTTTAATAAGCTCAATGGAATTAAAAATTTTTCTAGAACGACATTGAATATTAAAGTTTACATGTCTTATGATTTAGTACTTGAACTTTTCTTTTATATGTAAATATTATTCTATGCAAATTTTAGTCAAGACAAGTTTGATATTGTTTTTCTCACGTGTTGGTATTGAATCTATTTTTATTAGTGAATTTTATTTATTTGAATGAAACAACAAATAAGACTTGGTCCTTATCTCACCGTCCTTGTGTAACATTTATTTTTATTCATAGATAATACCGCTCGACTGAAACAATAACAGTTTGAGATTATATTTCGCGACTTACACCTAACGTGACTTTGAGTTTAGAAATGTACGGAAATCTATAATTTTGTCATAGTTTTAGACTTTTATATATATTATAATCATAAGAACAAAATTTTATATACATTACAATCCTTGCAATTTTTTGGTAAGTACGATCCTATTAAATATATTTAATTTTCCACAGCATAGGTCGTTTTTGAAATATTTTTCACATATTCAAGCTAATAGTGAAATTTGTTAAAAATTTTCTAAAAAAAGGCAAAATTTTTTAACAATAAGGATACATCTGAAAAAAAAGTTTAGCTTACCGAGTTTGTTAATTGATTTGAGTATACAGTTTTTTAATATTGTAGATTATTTTGTTGTTTTCATATGTTCACTTAATAGAGCGAACTATACGAATATTATATAAACTCAAATAAATCAATGTATTATGTATTTATTTATAACTTACTATAAACAATTAAATCACAAAAAATATCAAAAGAAAAGAGAAAAAATTTAGTTATTTTTTATTGAAAAAACTCAGGGCTTTGAAAATTTTTATGCACACAATTGGTCTAGTTCTATAGCATATATAAAACTCTCAAAGAATTCAATATTTATTTATGGGTAGTGAAATCATTTGATTAACTGTTTTAGATAAAATAATTTATTCTATATATATATATAAGTTTTTGTTTCAGGATTAGTGCATGAATAATTTATGTACACTAATAATAAAAACTAGATTATTTATTAAAGTTTTATTTTATTCAATATAAATTATTTTTTAGGCTCTCAAAATGATTTTAATCCAATTGACGTAATAAATATGCTCCTGATTGTGATTTTCTACTCACAGGATTGTTAGTAAAAAAATTAATAAGTTTGTTACGAAGAAAAAACTCGGAGGAACAGATTATTCACAAAGCTGACGAATTTGTCATTAAAATTCAAAAATTTATTCAAAGAAAAAGGTATAGAAAATGTTGACAATTCAGATCAAAATGGATTTTAGTTGGAAATACATTCTGGAAGAACATTGGCGGTTAAAGGAGAAAGCCAAATATAATGTCTGGTGCAATCTATAACTTCTACAAGTCATAGTTATACGACTCAACCTACAATCTCAGGCGATGGAAGATTTCTATCGCCTCTTTTTTATTTCTTAAAGAAAAAAGGGGCAAATTTGGACCAGTCGTGCAACAAAAGTTATTTAGACCTGATAATATCTACGTTATGGCTACAAAATCTGGAAAATTAACTATAGGTATTAATAAATCATTTATAGTATTAATATACCTTAAATAAATAATTATGATTTTTTAAAAAGTTATTTAATTTTAGAGCACTTCAGAACTTGGCTAAAAGAAGTGTACTATCTGAATGTTTGTTTACCAAGTGTTTTATTGATTGATTCATGGAGTAGCCGCTGTCCTTCAGCAGTGCAAGAAATTCAACCTCAAAATAAAGAAGTTATCTTGGATTTAATACCAAAAGAAACAACAAGTAAAATTCAGCCACTCGATGTATTAGGATTTAGAATATAGAAAAATTATATCAGACAGTACTCAGACAGTGTCATATTAATGAAGAAAGATTTAGATCTTCATGAACGTAATAATATAATTATTCTCCAATCTTTAGTACATAATCAACTGTCGTCACCGAAGTATGTAAATTTATTCAAATACGCTTGGTTTAAAAGTAGTTATACAGATATAAAACCTGGCGAGTTTGAAAATTCAGTTGATTTTGCTTTTGGGTTAAAATCTAGTGCTCGCTGAGAAGTAAAGGGATGCTCTAATGTTCCAATCATAAAATGTGCTTTGTGTAAAAAGACGTTATGTTTGAAACATTTTTTCTATGATTATCATAAATGTTCATCTTACAAAACCTAATAATAAATTTATACTTGTCATGCAGACTTATATATTAAACAAAATCAATACAACATTTGTTATACAATATAAATTTAGAAGATTTAAATATAATAAAATATTTTAAAATATATAAAATAATAAAACTTTTTATTTATCTTTTCATTTCTTAAACTTTAGATTAAGATTTGCATAGAATAATAGTCTTGATTAAAATTTGCATAGAATAATATTTACATATAACTTGTTATAACTTCGTTTTTCATTAATTTTTTCGATGAGATTTTTTTTAATGGAAGTATTCAAGTTAAATTTAAAAGTTAATTAGTGAATAATCATCTATATCACAGTATAATAATAAAATCACTTTAAAGGTAAAACACGCCCAGAAAAAATTTTTTTCCAAAAACCCCGAAATACGTCTACGTAATCTTATTTTCTATATGAGAGTACAATTTATAACCTAACCCAGATAATTTAATAAATTTTACACGAAAAAAAGCATGAAAATTGCACATTTACCCCTAAAAGAAATAGGGGTTGCAACCCTTTGACATAAAAGTTATGCCCATAAAAGCGCCTTTTTATAAGAAACAATTTGCCTTTGGTTTCATTTAAAAACTTCTAAAACTTTTTGATGTACTAAAAAAATACTTATGGTGGTGAACTTCAAGGGTGATTTTGATCCCTTAAATCGACGAATTTGCACTTGATAAAAAATATGTGTCTAATATTTTTTTGAGTACTACAACATATTACAAAATTAAAGACATCGATGAGGTACACCTGGGATAGTTTCTTTGTTATTTACACTCTCTAATGGTACTTCAGTATTTGTTAATTTTTCGATAAGTCCCATGAATTGTTCTAATTTGTGTGTTCCTCATAGTGGAAAAATCTGCATATGGTCAGACTGGTCTGTATTAGGTCAGACAGAAATAGTACGTCTCAGCAAAAATCAGCAGTGTAACAGCTACAGGTCGGAACAATTTATGAATTTTTTTTCAGTCAAAATTGATAAATTTTAAAAAAAGAACAGCAAAAAATTTTGTAAAATATTGTAATAGCAATAATAGAAAAATTGATAACTTGAATAAAAGTTTTTAAAAATAGATATAATTGAATATCTCTCTCCAACTGTAATTTGTATGTTCGCGCGCTGTGGTAATCTAGTCGGTGGTGACTACAGGGACGGTGAGTGACAGTAAGTGGAGCAGCAGCAAGCTCGAAGCAGGATAGCCACTTACTTAAAATAAGTCCTGTAGGCAATCAATTTCCTTCAAAACTAACCTCCAACGATGCGATGAGTACCCAAAATTCAGAAAATAATTGCTAAGTTCAACGTTGAGCAATAAATTTATGTTTAAGCGTAGACTTGTATAAAAAAGCGTGTAAGCAGTACCTAAAACAAAGCGCCCGGAGACAGCGGCAGAAAAGTACTAAAAAAAAATAAGAGTGAGAAGAAGTTTGGCAGGTACTGCTCACAGAAACAGAGAAAGAGAGAAGGAGAGAGGGAAAGAAGCAGGGAGGGAGAGGGAGAGAAAGAGAGAGAGAGAGAGGAGAGGTCCTCTTTTTTAAGGAAAGAACGAGTCCTGTCTTACTTCCTACTGTTCTGAGATTCGGCTGATCACCTCGACCTTAGGTGATAAAATATCCCACCAACGAAGCAGGAAGGAAGAAGGGAGAAGCAGACAGGAAGACAACGAAAGAATTCCGAAAAAAGGGGAAAAGTGGACGAGTGAAAAGAGAAAGAATAAAGGAAAGAAAGAAAAATGAATGAAGAATGAAAGAATAGTGAGAAGAGAGAGCCTTTCCACCACTCTTATCTGCGTGCTTCGGTTGATGAGAGGGCTTGGTCTGAAAGGGCCTTGACCTATTTGAATGGCCAATTTTCTTGTTAAGGTGGCTCGATTTCTTGTAAAGAGAGAGGAGCGTGGCTATAAGTTCACTAATAAACAAAGAGGAGTTACCACGCGTATCTCTCATTACATTTATAACTTATTATAAATATACTGTGACGTCCAAAAAGGAAATCACACATATTCAAAATTTTGTTTTTCTCTATTTAATCTAGAGGTTTAAGACACTCGTATTTTACGAGCTGGGTGTTATCCTAATAGCTCAGGACGGGAGCAGAATCGTTTTGTTCATTTTTACAATTATTTAAGAAATAAAATTAATGAATGTAGAACACACAAAAAATTCTTTAAATCGACTATATAAATAAAGAGGAAAGTTAGAATTCAGTCAAGCCTCTTTGTTTACAAAGCCCGTTTGACTTCTGGAAAGGTACGGGAATGATCAGGCCTCTTTGTTTAAGGCCCGTTATCTTTCCGGATGACAGCGAATAATTACAGGTTTCGTAATGAAATTACACAAGAAAAATGAAAGGTTATCGATGTAATAGAAAGAGAAGATTGAAGATATAGAGATATAATTTTATTGTTGTTTACTTTGGTACAGATGCGATGATCTCTCTCTCTCTCTTTCTCTTTCCCTCTGCTCAAATAAACTTGAGTGAACGAATCTTGGAAATAACTTGATTGCTTGAAAAATTTGAGTAAACGAATCTTGAGAATAACTTGATTGCTTTGATTGACAAGTGACGGTTCTTGAGTGAGTGGAAAAAGAAATAACAGAGAGTTCTAGCTTCCGCGGCGGTCTTACCTTTTTATACACTTATACAGAGATGACTCTGTACCAATACGATTGCTCTAAATTAGCGCGGGGTAGATGCTACTGCTTATCTCGAAGGCGTTCCTTTTAGGAAGAAGAGAGAGAATTAGAGAGAGAGATGATCCCTTTTTGCATAATTTCTACGCATGTTCATTTTTTATTATTTGCAATAAAAACACGTTGAATTAAATTACATGATCGTATTCTATTTAAAATTTAGCGCTTATTACAAAAAAGAATGAAATTTTTCGTCTCATCTTACACAATTTGCGATATATTAATTTACACGATGATATTTTAATAAAGAATAATTGTTTGGATCAAAAATGACTGCCACCAAGAACAAGAACGATAACCTTAAGTTAACAAAAGTAATTTATCATCACAAAATTGTTGAGAAAAAGAATTAATTGCAAAATAATAGTTGAAATAATCATCCTTTAGAAATTACAATTTTCAGTTAATTCTTAAGTAATTATTACAAACAAAGAGTTATTTAATCAATATTCATTAAGGTTTTTACGTTGCCTGTACTACTCGCTACGTTATTTTAATTGAATTCAAGAATAATTATTTTAGTGAATTAATATTGGGATTAATTATTGTTCTAAGAAAATAGTAATAATTATTACTTTAAGGAAATAAGAGAATAGAAATAATCATTATTTTTATAAAATTAAGAATAATCATCTTATAAGGAAATATGAATAATTGTTAGAAATCAATTAAGGAATTTTAGAACAATTAATTTAATTAACTTTCGTACATTAATAATTATTATAATCTGAAATTAAAACATTGCAAAATGCAAATAATAGAATAGTAATGAGTAACGCGACTATTCTTATACAATTTTGCTTATAAAAATCAAAATAATGCAACATATCGCAAAAATATTATTAGGTCAATAGTTATGATAAATTGAAATATTTAGTACTGTAATTCTGACCTTGCAAAGAAAGATAAGTACTGCCGCAGAATTAAAATTATTTGGATCTAAAATACATAGAAGAGAAAATAAAAATATTAAATCTATAAAATATAAGAGTGGTAAATATTATAACGCTTGGTTTTGACAACAATAATAATAAAACAGACAATGCCTTTTACAAAATATTTTGTTTGGCTCGTTTCTTGCATTAATTATTAATACAATATTACAATATAAATTATAATTATTATTGGAGGAAAAATCACAAAGTAAAATTAATACGACTTATCGCAAAATTATTACGATTAGTTAAATAAGAAATTAATTATGATGAATATAAGTACGGTATTATTATTATTAATAATTTTGGTATAATTGCAGACTTAAAATAATAGCTGTTTTAAGGAAAATGCTAATATTACAATTGTTTTGGTGATAATGATAATGATGATGATAAAATGCATTTAACAATAATGCTCGGTTATTAGGTTAAGGCCGGGGGGCCAATTAGACGGCCCGAATTCAGCCGTTTTTGGGAAGCGTTGTTGGACGGGAAAAAAAATAATTAGCCAAATGAACTTTTGAGGATAGTTGTATATATATAGTTGTAGATATAGTTGTATATATAGTTGTATACCAGGCTGTTCAATAAGTTTTGCGGTTCGATAAGAGAGGGTGTTGCTACTAGCCTAAATTTTTTTTTGTTATGTTGGTACACTCTTCATATGAACATTTGTGAAGTTTCATTTTGATCTGTCAATTCATTCTTTCTTTACAAGCCATTTAGTATCGACGTGTCACAGTATTTTTTTACAATGGAAAAAATCAAGTATCGTGGAGTGATTGAATTTTTATTTTTGGAAGGTTTAAAAGCAAAGGAAATTTATGAACGAATGTTGAAAGTGTATAAGAACTTCTCGCCTTCAATTAGTACAGTAAAAAGATGGGTTGCTGAATTTAAACGTGGTCGTACACAAGCCTTGAAGACGATCCACGTCAAGGACGTCCAAAAACAGCAACAACACCAGAAATCGTAGAAAAAATACAGGATATCGTATTAGAAAATCGTCGAGTGAGTAAAAGAGATTCAGTAGAAGCCCTAGGCATTTCATTGAGCAGTGTAAGCAATATTTTGACTGAAGTATTGGGTTTCAGAAAGCTGTGCGTACAATGGGTGCCGCATTCGCTAACAATGGAACAAAAACACATTCGAATGCGACTTTCTCAGCAACATTTGGAGCGTTTTCGAAAGGAGAAAGTAGATTTTGTGTGTCGATTCATCACTATGGATGAGACTTGGGTCTATCGCCATGATCCTAAATCAAAACAAGAGGCTAAAGAGTGGTGTGAACCTGGTTCTTCGGCTCCGAAACGAGTTCGTGTCCAGAAATCGGCCAAGAAGGTATTAGCATCAGTTTTTTGGGATGCAAAAGAAATTTTGTTTGTGGATTACTTACAAACTGGTAAAACAATAAATTCTGAATATTCTTGTAACCTTCTAGACCAGCCGAAGGAAAAAATTCGTGAAAAAAGACCCAGTTTACAGAAGAAAAAAATCCTTTTTTATCAGGACAATGCGCCGTGTCACAAGAGCATTTTGACAATGGCTAAAATCCATGAATTAAAGTTCGAATTGTTAGACTATCTACCGTATTCACCAGATTTGGCCCCTAGCGACTTCCATCTGTTTCCAGATCTAAAAAAATTCATTCGTGGAAAGCGTTTTTCATCAAATGATGAGGTCATAACAGATGTGGAAGCGTATTTTGCAGCCCTTCCTGATTCTCACTTCAGGGATGGAAATTATAAATTGGAATCTCGCTAGAACAAGTGTATTGTTGTTCAGGGAGACTATACTGAATAATAAAGTGTATTTCAAACCATAAAATTGTGTTTTTCTTATCGAACCGCGAAACTTATTGAACAGCCTGGTATATAGTTGTATATATATTTGAACTAAAAAAAAAATTTGTACAATCTTCAAAAATGTATTTTAAGTCCCGTTATCAATGTATTTGTAGAGCGCCTCGCCGCTGACGCGTCCAATTTGTGTGCAGAATACAGCTCGCAATTTTTGTCTGAAAAAAAAAAAACCAAGAAGATTATTAATTTTGATAAAATTGTCTCCGATATGAACTAAATAAATCGGAAGAAATACGTAAAATCCGAATATTTCTGGAAGGTAGAAGCAAAAAGTAATTTTTCAAGAAAAAAAAAAACTGTTCAATTAGGTAGAAAAGTCACTCAAAAGAAGTTTGTTTTTTTTAGTTTAAATGAAGTGAAAACGATACCGAAAATAACACATTTTGAATGGAATCGATAGCTCGTTTAGTTTCTTTGCCATCGTGCACACAAATTAGATAAAATCGTGAAAATAAGTCGAGAAAACGCGTTTTAAAGTTTTCTAGAGGAAAATTTATATATTTTTTAATACTTACACCAATAATCTTCTAGTCAACTATTCCTGGACCATATAGTAGTCCTTCCTCTTCCTCAAAGAATTTATTTTGCTGCGATTGATTAAGTCTCCTTGCTGTACGAGCCTCTTTGCTTGATAATGACGCGCGCCTGTCTTCTCTGTCGATCCGTTGCGCGTCGACATTATCAACAAACATTTTACATTATTGACCAATACTCAAATTCAGTATGTAATCAACTATATAACTGTATGGTAATCAAAATTGCAGAATAATCTTCATTGAAAATTCCAACAGCCAGGCAAGCAGCAATTTCAATGATTTTTTTGCCAGAATGCAAATGTTTTGGACACATGCGCCAGACAGTCGAGTTGAATGCCTCGTTGAAATTTTGCGTATGGCCGCCTTAACATCGCGTTAGCAGTGCATCATTTGAAAGATCTTCATAGATTCGGCAAATGTGTTTCTCAATTTCTTCGTTAATCAATCGAGGAGGATGCTTAAAAGATTGCAGTTGATTGTTAGATTTAGCTTTGCGCCATCACCAGCTTTTGACGCCTGCCGGACAATTTTCGTGGCGAGGGACTTTATCCTTTGAACAATAGTGCTCCAAAATTGCTATTATAGCCTCTTTTTATGTTTTGAACAGAATCAATATTCCTTCTGATTGCCAAACCATAGAAGATAGTTAGTTTTTTAATGACAGCATTTGTCAAACGATTCTTACTACCAAGCTTCGCTTGCTTCTTCTTATTTCGAAGTCGGGTACCCATAAGTTTTTGAACGTGTCCCACGCACTCATTTTTTACAACAGGAAATTTATCACCGCATGGATTAATCTTCAGAATACCTGCGAATGTTTTTGAATCACCATCGCCAATGTAATTTAAAAATTTTACTTCAAATTTGGAAACAGATCTCAAAAACATTTCCACAATGGAACCCACCTCCATTTTCCCTGCTGAGCCTTCGTGATTCGATGAGCAAGAATCTTCATGTTCCTCATACCACTCCTCAAATACGACGTCATTTAGTAGTTTTTTTTTTTTGGTCACATACCTGACAGTACGCACTTTTGACAATAAGATCAATCACCTTGCCTGTGTAGTACCTAATGAGTGTCGTTACACCGAACAGCGAAGTGTAAACACGTTTCTTCCACGATCCATCGCCGGACACTTTTAAATGTGTTACAATTTTCCCATTTTTCAATTTTTTTACTTTCTCTTCTTTCACAGCTTTTTCAGTGATGGTGTTGAACATCGATTCCGATGCCGATAGAATATGCCGCACTATATTTTCATATGATGACATCGACAAACCTTGTCCCATATCCATAAGTCCACAAAAAAGATTGATCCCTTTTCGTGCAATACCAAGAAGTCTCATAACAAACACAAGCCGTCTATTAATTTTATAACCCGTGTTCATTTACGGTCCCCAATTTATTTCTCTTCGACCGCACATGCACTATATAACAATTTTAAATCCAAAGCCTCGATGCCTGCTCTCCAAAAATGTTATTTTTTATTTGCAAGATTTGCAAATTACGATATCTGCAATCGTAGCAAACACTGTAAAGAATTCAACAATTCTATAACAATGGAGCGGATTCACAACGATATCCTCCGTACTCGCCATTGATAGTTTTTTGTCACTAGTGCTTGCATCGTGTGACTCTTCATCGTCATTAGTGGTAAAACGATTGTCGTGAAATTTACGTTTACAAAGCCTCGAAGAGCGTCGGGTGCTTCTTGCTTCACTTTTTGGATAACTTGACATGATTTTTTCAAAATGTACACTCGCCGAGAGTCGAAGCTGGATATACTAAACTAAACTGAAACGACCGCAAGAAGCAGAAGAGAAACACATGCAGAAACATGCACAGACAGGTCACTCATGTAGACGTACACGTTTATAATATAATAAAAGGATTTTTGACTGAACATATTCGTATACAAACTCTAAATCTCGTTTCGGTAGGTCGTTGAGCTTTCTCAATTCAGAGTTGACGATCCCTGGGCGGAGCACTACGACAAAGAGCGCGCAGCTGCTCGACGCACCGCCACGTTTGGGTCTATATCTGTGAAAATACTTCGAATTTCACCTTGAAATTTTGTGTACATGTTCTTGAATATCTAAGCTATTGATTGAAGGGAAAAAAAATCGATTTTCTTGACCTTCTTATTGGCCCGCCGACCTTAAGAATTAAGTAATTGAAAATTATTACAATATAATGATTAATAAGTAATTATTTTATTCGCTCAATTAATCATTATCAATAAATCAAGATTGAACATTCTTTCATTGATTTATAAGGAATGAATAAGTTTACAAAGTAAGTTTTTACATTAAAAGTAAAATAAAATTATAATAATACAATAATAATAATTTGAGAATTAGAATAGTTGAATTTACGCAGAATAGTAGCATTTATTATAAATTAAAGGTTTAATTAAACCAGAAGAATAGTAAAAATTACTTAAATCATATCTCAAATTTATATTATAATTAATTGGTGCATGCGACAGCGGAAAATTTGCTTGTTTTAGACCTTCCAATATTATTTTAAGTTGAGTTAGTTTAAGCATGAACGAAAACGCGCTGTAAACATTCGGGCTAATCTTTGATGTATGCGCGGTTATCTCGCGACGTCTCAAATTGCGGCGATGATGTTTATTTTCCGATGTTTAAATAAAATTTGTTATTTATCAATATGAATTATGAATGTTAATAAAATTTATAACATCGTCGGTAATGATAATGTAATAATAAGGATGTAAGAATGTTGCAATAATACGATGTGGTTGGTATAAAAAGTTATTATGTTTCAAGCACTTCTTTAAAGATTATCATTACTGTGAAAACTATGTCAAATAATACATTATAATTTACATATGAGTCAAAAATATAGTTTTTTATAAGAATAACTTTCAATGAAGTTCATTTGAAAATAATAAGACAACGTATTACATTAGATACTTATTTTGAGACGTGACTTTTTTCATCCCAGGTTTCGATTTGACAATTATTCCAAGAAGAAATGAGCGATAAACGCCGCTGTGGTCAGGGTTAAGGGCGGTAGCCTGCTCGTGGGTTGGTAAGGGTGTTCTTCAGGGATTCATTGGGTTAAGGGTACAATGGTTTGCTGTCATGAATTGTTTATTATGTAGGACATATTTATTAAAAACAAAAATCATTAAAAAACACGCTGGGGTCAGGTTAAGATGAATTAGCTTGCTTGTGGTTTGTTAGGGGTAGTTTTTTGGATTTCGTACGGTTAGGGGTTAGGAGTAGCTTGGTTAGCTAATATAGTTCGCTTGTGATATGGGATATATTTAATAACAGAAAAAAATATTAAAATAACATGCTGTGGCAGGGATTAGTTGGGTTAACCTGCTTGTGGTTTGGTAAGGAAGGTTTCTTGGGGTTAGGCGGGTTAGAGGTCAAGGGTAGGATTTCTGCGGACATAGCTCGCTTGTGATGTAGGATATATTTAGTCAAAAAAATAATAGATAAACATGCTGTGGCCAGGGTTACGTGGGTTTACCTGCTTGTGGTTTGATAGGGGTGGTTTTTTGGGTTTTTGAGGTTAGGGGTTAGAGGTTAGGGGTAGCTTCATTATCTAATATATTTCGCTTGTCATATGGTACATATAACAGAAAAAATAATTAATAGACACACTGTGGCCAGGGTTAGGTGGGTTAGCTTGTTTGTGGTTTGGTAGAGGTGGTTTTTAGGGGTAAAACACCCCCAAAAAATTTTTTCTTAAAAAACTCCGAATCACGTTAATTTTAATTTCTTATTTTCTCATTCTAAATGCAGTTTTTAACCCACTCGACCTTATTTAACAGATTTTGTATCGCAAAATAGCAAAAAAAATAAAACTCTGACCCCTATAGAAAAAGGGGTTGCAACTCCTTGGTGTTAAAGTTATATCAGTAGAAGCACCTACTTATAAGAAATATTTTGGCGTTGATGTTATTTAAAAATATTCATTAGACGCAGAGATATACAATGGTCCCATGGAAAACGGAACTTTTTCAAAATAAAGACAAAAACTCAATATTCCGGCAAATCTCATTTATTTTATTCAAAATAGTCTCCTTCCGCATCAATACAACGTCTTACACGATCAATTAACATTTCTACTGAGTTTTTGAGATCATTTTTATCCGTCGACTTTAGTATGTCGGTCGTCTCTCTTTGGATGGCCTCTACGACGGCATAACGTTTTCCTTTTATAGGCAAGTGCAATTTGAAGAACAGGTAAAAGTCGCACGGAGCCAAATCCGGCGAGCACGGTGAATAGTTGATGGTTAAAATGGAATTTTTTATCAAAAAATCCGTGATCAAGTTTGATCGATGAGACGGGGCATTATCATGCAACAAACGCCAGCTCCCTTTTTCAAGGTATTGTGGCCGCACACGACGAATACGGCTGAGCAAACGCTTCATAACACTAAGATAAAACACAGCAGTAATCGTTTGACCAGGTGGAACGAATTCACGATGAATAATACCCTCCGAATCGTAGAAACAAATCAACATTGTCTTTACTTTTGACTTTTCAAGACGACTTTTTTTCGGATTGGGCTCGGTTGAGTGCTTCCATTCAGCACTTTGACACTTAGTTTCGGGATCATATTGAAAACACCATGTCTGGTCACCAGTCTTAATTGAATATTTCAAGTTTGGGTCCTTTTTTGACTCTAATTAAATCCTGACAATGTTGAATTCGGAGCAATGTTTCGTAGTCGGTCAATTTGTGTGGAACAAAGCGTGCACACACCTTCCGTAGATTCAAATGATTGGTCAAAATGCGATGAATTGAATTTTTGGTCTAGTTCAATTCCATTTCCATGTATCGCAATGAAGATTTTGGCCCATTTTTTATAAATTTACGCACTTTTTCAATGTTACTTTAAGTAACCACGGTATTCGAAGGATCTGGATGTTTGTCGTCCTGAATGTCTTCACGACCTTTCTGGAACCGCTTATACCACTCATACACTCTCGTACGGGATAGACAATTATCGCCATAAACTTGTTTCAGCAAATTATGCGTCTCAGTAAAGGATTTACCGAGTTTAAAACAGAACTTAATATTTGCTCTTTGTTCGAAGTTCATTTTTCGACCGATGCCACAAACACACTGTCACTTTGAGCGCAAAATTTTGGTTTCCATTGAACCAAATGTCATACAATTTTGACAGGATGTCAGTTAAGAATGAACCTTTCTATTGCTAACATCCACCAATAGGTGGCGCCAATATAAATTGATATTTTAAAAAAGTTCCGTTTTCCATGGGACACACTGTGTATATCAAAAAAACGATTTTTGAGGTGGTTTTAAGGGGTGGATTTCACCTTTCAAAAGTTAATGTCAGCCGATAAAAAAAAACACATGTCGAATATTTTTTGGAGTATTACAGCGTTTCCAAAAATTATTAAAATCGGTGGGGTCGGGTTGGGGTGGTTCTCTTGTAAGTTCCTGCTGTTTTTTTTTTTGTTTTTGATGAAAATACAACTTCATTGCAAAAGAATGGTTACAAATGAATTATTTAAAGTATTGTCCATTGCTAGTTACAACTGTTTGCCATCTTCCTAGCAAAGTTCAAATACCGTTGTGGTAAAAGTGTTCGTTTTTTAAAGCTATTCACAAATCAAGCCAATTTTTTATATCTTCATATGAACAAAATTGCTGATCAGCCAGATTATGTGCCATCGAACGGAACAAGTAATAATCGGACGGTGTAATATCTGCGGAATATGACAGGTGAGGTAAGATTTCCTAGTTGAGCGTTTCTAAGTAGGTTTTAACGGGTCCGGCAACGTAAGGCCTTGCGTTGTCATGCACTAGAATCACTTTTTTGTGCCTCAGCTAATATTGTGGCCGTTTTTCGCATAGTACTTGATTTAATTGCATCAATTGAATTGAATACCGTTGCCCAGTGATGATTTAGTTTGGTTTCAACTGTTCATAATGAAAAACACCAACCTGTCCCACCAAATACACAGCATAACCTTTGCAGCGTGGAAAAGCTGAGCGAGCCGACGACGTAGAAGCATGACTGGGTAGTCCCCGTGACTTTCTTTTTTTTGAGTTGCTGTAATGAATCCATTTTACATCACCTGTCACGATGCTTTAAGGAAAACCCTTCCTTTTTTTACCGTTAAAGCAATTGTTCATAGGCGAGAAAACGTCGCTCATCGTCCCTTGGCTTCAAATCATAAGGAACCCAAGTTTCCTGCTTTTGATTCATCCCAACACATACAGTCACTTGGCAATGACTTGGCGGGCAAACCTAATACTCCAATTAAGCGTCTCCAAGGAAGCAGCATGTTTGTAAATGTTTTGGATCTTCCGATGTGCTTCAGCCACCGTCTTCTTTGAATAAAAGAAAAAAACACCACTTCCCACAAATAACGATTATCTTGCATAAAATGAGACATTTTCACACAACCAGAAGTATATAACGCTAAAACAAAATCACTTATGTATCAAAGCGATTTGTTTACCATATGTCTAAGCTTGCTTCATAACGTTTTGGATGTTGAAATCGACAAGCTTTTACTGCTAGAGCCATCTATTGACAAACAACGAAAAGTTAGTTGTGCACCTAATATATCAAAATATTATTCAAATCTATTCGGTGTATAACTAAATATAACATAGTTTAATATAAATATAATATAAAATTGTTATCAATAAAATTAAACGCATCTGAAGATTTTTGTAAAGATTCTAACTACAATTAAATATAAATAACACTATTTTATATGTAAATTTGATATGATTACTTATGTTATATAAAATTATTTTTAATATATTTTAAAATAATATGAAATTATCTTGAATACTTATCGCAATATAAAAATATCTATGATAATATAACTTGTATTAGGTTGCTGCAAATGAAATGGCCGATTTAGTAATAAATTTTTAAACAGCTGTAACTTTTTATAAAGACAATTTATTTAATTAAAATAGGTACCAATAAATGCAACACACTTTTTCCAACAAGATACAAGTACATTTATTCCAGTTTTGTAGAAGTCCGAGTTTCTGATTCAAAGAAACTCCTCGAAGGTATTTTTGACAACAGCTTCATTATTAAATCTTTTTCCTGTCAAAAAGTGATCTAAATGTTTAAACCAATGGTAATCTGTTGATAAGAGGTCTGGTGAATATGGAGGGTGAGGAAGAGTCTCATAGCACAACTCGTTTAATTTTTGGACCGTTGTTCTCGATACATGAGGTCGTGCGTGATCGTGAAGCAGTATCACTCCATCTCTGTTAACAAGCCTAGGTCGTTGGACTATCAATTTCTGATGCATTTCATTCAGTTGAGCACAGTATTTCTCAGCATCGATGGTTTCGCCAGGTTGCAAACAGTTACGATTATTTTCTTTGGATGAAGGCTTGGTTTCGGCATGTGATCAAATCCACTTTTGATCGCAGGTCACAATTCGGTGCAAGAACGGTTCCTTTTTGTTGCAGGAGAAGAGAACTTGAAATCTTCATTCGACACGTCATGTTTTGCTCGGTAAGATTATGCGGAACCCATTTGTCAAGGTTTTTCGCTTTCTCTAGTTGTTTCAAGTGGCAGCAAACTGTCGAATTGTGAACGCCTAATTTCTCGGCAAGATCCCTTATGGTTTGGTAGGAGTAAGACTCCACTCATTCACGCAGCTCGTCGTTATCGATCGATGGTCCACGTAGCTCACTTCCAAGGTCCATATCTCCGGATCGAAATTTTTCGAACCACCGCTGAGTGGTTCGTTTGCTAACTGTATCAGGCCCGAATGCGCTGTTGATATTCCTCGTTGTTTCCATTGCGCTGTGCTCTAATTTAAATTCGTATAGTAAAAGTAGCCGTTTTTAATTTACTTCCATGTTCACTTTCTCTTTTTGTTTTTACGATCACTATGAAGTGCAAGACAAAAATGATACCATAAACCAAGGTAGCAGTATTTAAACTTCAATATCTCATATCACTTGCGCCGCCTTGTGCCAACCTAATACACTAAAATTGCAGCCAACTTTATGTCATTGCTAAGTCAGCCATTTCATCTGCAGCAACCTGATATATACACCAGGTGTACAAGTATCAAATACACACACACACACACACACACACACACACACACACGCGCGCGCACGCACGCACGCACGCGCACACACACACACCCACGCACACACACACACACACGCACACACGCACGCACGCACGCACGCACGCACACACACACGCACACGCACACGCACACGCACACGCACACACACACACATACATATATACCAGGTGTACAAGTATGAAATGCAGATTTTAAAAGAAAAAATAACTCGTTAAATTTGGTTGAATGATAAAAAGTGCTTTATTTAAAGTATGCTTTATCGCTTTTTATACATTTTTCCATCTTTCGGGCAATCGGTGAATACCACGCCAGTAAAAATCTTCCCCTTTTGCCGCAATTCATTTATCCAGCCAGTTTTTGACATCTTGATTAAAATCAAAGCACTGCTCAGAAAGTTCGTGACCCATCGATGCAAACAAGTGGTAATCAGAAGGAGCCAAATCGGGTGAGTTAGCCGCACGAGGTAGAACTTCCCAGTTGAGTGCTTCCAATTTGTCGCGAACCGATTTTGCCGTATGTGATGAAGCATTGTCATGAAGAAAAATTACTTTGTGTTGCCCCTTTCGGTATTCTGGCCTTTTTAAGCAGCAAACGGTTAAAATCGGTTAATTGTTGTTGGTAACGTGTAGTATTAACCATTTTCCTAGATTTCAATAGCTCATAATAGACCACGCCTCTTTGGTCCCACCAAACACAGAGCATCGTCTTTCTGCCAAAACGATTTCGTCTTGCGGTCGATGTGGTTGGTGCTCCTGGGTCTACCCATGATTTCTTGCGTTTGGGATTTTCAATATTAATCTACTTTTCATTCCCTGTTACTATTCGATGCAAATACAACTTCCTTTTGTACGGTTTTAGACACGTCATGTTTTGCTCAGTAAGATCATGCGGAACTTATTTGTCAAGCTTTTTCACTTTTCCAAATTGTTGCAAGTGGCGGCAAACTGTCGATTTGTGAACGCCCAATTTCTCGGCAAGATCCCTTATGGTTTGGCGGGGGTCAAACTCCACTAATGCACGCAGCTCGTCGTTATCGATCGATGGTCCTGGGTGTCCACGTGGCTCATTTGCAAGGTCCATATCTCTGGATCAAATTTTTCGAACCACCGCCGAGTGGTTCGTTCGCTAACTGTATCAAGCCCAAATGCGCTGTTGATATTACTCTTTGCTTTTGTTGCGTTGTGCGCTAATTTAAATTCATATAGTTGAGGTCTGGCTATTAAATAACGAGACTGGTTACGAAATAGGGTTTATTATAAAAATTATTCTACATTCGAATGCTCCCCTTCAATATACTCCCCTTTCGTCGACACACACCTTTCCATACGTTTTTTCCATGGATCGAAGTAGTGCTGGAAGTCTTCTTTGGTGAGGGCTTTTAGGAGCTCTGCCGTTTTTTGCTTTACCGCTTCCATCGACTCAAATCGGGTTCCGTTTAAAGCAGATTTTATCTTCGAAAACAAAGAAATGTCGCACGCTGCCAAATCTGGCGAGTACGGCGCGTGTTCGAGCACTGGAGTGCGCTTACCGGCCAAATACTGCTTCACAGATAGCGCGTTATGGACAAGTGCGTTGTCCTGGTGCAAAATCCACGAGTTGTTCTTCCACAACTCTGGCCGTTTCTTACGAACTCGTTCTCGCAGTGTTGCCAAAACTGACAAATAGTAAGTCTGGTTGACAGTCTGACCCTCTGGAACCCATTCAGTCATCACGATACCGTTTATGTCGAAAAAAACGATCAATATTGCCTTTAATTTTGATTTGGACATCCTTGCTTTTTTTAATCTGGGCGATTCGGGCGTCTTTTAATGCTTCGATTGCCGCTTTGTTTCAACACCGTATTGAAAAATCCACGTTTCGTCGCAAGTAATAATGTTTTTCATCAGTCCGGAATCTTTTTTTAACCTTTCAAGGAAATCTGAGCAGACCTGTTGACGCAAGAGCTTTTGGTCAAGGGTCAGGTTTTTTGGCACCAACTTCGCACAGACTTTTGTCATGTGTAATTCCTCGTGTAAAATTTGTCTAACCGTTTCTTTATCGGCGTTTACAGCCTCGGCAATCATCCGGATGCTCATTCGACGATCTGCACGCACAATTTGGTTGATTTTGGTCACTATTTCTGGAGTTAAAACAGTGACAGGGCGACCTGGGCGTTGGTCATCTTCAGTGCTCACTCGGCCCTCACTGAAGCGCTTACACCACTTAAAAACACGCGCACAAGATAGAGAATTGTCCCCATAGGCCTCTTGCAACAATTTACAGCACTCAGTCGGAGTTTTTTTTCAATTTAACGAGAAATTTGAGATTGATACGCTGCTCCTTTTTTTCGTCTCACATGGTTTTCGGCACGAGAAAAAAACACGTTCGTTTCAAACCGCTACTGCACAAATACAATAATAGTGACGAGAACCTGTTTTGGTACGTGCATAGACAAGATATCTAGATACCCAACGCACTACTCGTTTTTTCGCCCACCCCTATACGGCGCCCTCTAGGCGCGCAGTCTCGTTATTTAATAGCCAGACCTCGTATAAGAAGCCGTTTTTGATTCACTTCCATGTTCACTTCCTCTTTTTGTTTTTACGATCACTATGAAGTCCAAAACAGAAATGACCCCATAAACCAAGGTAGCAGTATTTATACTTCAATATGTCATATCATTTGCGCTGCCTTGTGCTAATATAATACACTAAAATTGCAGCTAACTTTATATCATTGCTAAATCAGCCATTTCATCTGCAGCAACCTAATACATACATTCTGTCAAAAAAGTACCGGGAATTGTCGATTTAAATCTGGTGGGGCAATTTAAGCAGGTAAAATTTTTTTTTCTAGGTTAGTACATTTGTCCTTAATGACCAAGTTTAAGCAGAATCTGTCAACGAGTGTGTTTACAGTAGCTGGTTAAGTCAGTCTATGTCAATAGTGCGTGCCGATTTTTTACAATGAGTGATTACGTTGAACAAAGAATCGGTCTAAAATTTTGTGTTGCGAATGAAATTTCGTGTGCCGATGCATTGAAAATGTTGCAAAAGGCTTTTAGTGATGAAGCACTATCGAAAACCCGTGCGTATGGGTAGTACAAAGCCTTCAAGGAGGGTCGTGAAGACGTCGAAGACTTGCCTGGTTCCGGACGCCCATCGGCGGCTTCAGCCGCAGATAACGTCGATAAAATTAAGGAAATGGTGCTTAAAAACCGTAATACCAGCTTGAGAGAGATAGCACATAAACTTGAGATATCCCACGAGTCTAAACGTACGATTTTAATTGATATTTTGGGCATGAGAAAGGTGGCCTCAAGACTCGTTCCAAAAGAGCTTAATTTTCTTTAAAAACGCTAACGCAAACAGGTTGCTTTGGACATGCTGGATCGCGCCAATTTTGATCCCGCATTCATGGGATGCATCATAACTTATGACGAAACGTGGGTGTACGAGTACGATATGCAAACAAGCCAGCAAGCATCGAAATGAGGGGGAAAAAACGAGCCAAAACCGAGAAAACCACGCCAAAACCGCTTAAAAGTGAAGGTGATGCTCATTGTTTTTTTTGATATCCGTGGCGTGGTGCACTACGAATTCGTTCCAGAGGGTCAGACGGTAAACAAAGAGTATTACCTAGGCATTATAAAACGTTTACGTGAGCGTATTCGTAAGAAGCGGCCAAATTTGTGGGGGAACAACTCATGGATTTTGCACGACGATAATGCGCTGTCTCACCGATCTACGATTGTGACCGACTTTCTCGCCAAAAACTCAACAAATGCACCTGAACAACCACCGTATTCGCCGGATTTGGCTTTGTGTGACTTCTATCTCTTCCCAAAACTCAAATTGCCGCTTCGTGGCACCCGTTCGTAGTCGATTAAAGCCATAAAACAAAATTCGATCCGCGAGCTGAAGGCCATCCCGGAAAGCGCCTACAAAAAATTTTTCGATGATTGGAAATGCCGTCGGCATAGATGTATCAGAGCAAATGGAGTCCATTTTGAAGGCGACCCAATAAATTATGATGATTAAACGTAAAAATGTGGTTTTAATTTAAAATTCCCGGTACTTCTTAGACAGACAGTATTAAATGATATATCAAATGATATTAAAGGAAATTGAATGATAATATTGAATGATTTTGTTATTACTTACTTTTTATGTCCAAACAATGTTTAGCAATATTTATGGTAATGTCTTTTGTGCCAATTTTCCTGGAGTTGTCACTTAACATATTATACAGGGTGACAAATGGGAAGTTGCCTAAAATATACGCATCTCTTTCCTCCTCTACTGTGTTGCATAAGGTTGGGCCCACGTAGATACATTCTAGAATTTTGTCAGTTTCTATTTCGACGCCGTCAAGAGCAATACGTGTATTTTAAAATGAGTGACCTTACAAACGAAGAAAAGGTGTATCTCATCGAGTGCTTTTATTCTAGAGAGAAAAACTATACTGATGCGTATAAAGGTTTTCCTGCTAAGTTTGGAAGTAAAAGAGTAGCCAGTCAAAATACTCTTAGAAAGTAAGAATGTAAAAAATTATATTTGACTTTATCGTACGACCGCATTTTTTAATAAGGTTTTCAAATTTTTTTATACTTCTTTCTCAGAGTAATTGATAACTTCATAAATTATTATACTCTTGACGATTGTCGTCATGATCTTCCTGGTCTTTCATACACAGTTACAACAGAAGATAAGGTTACCGAGGTCGAAGAACATTTCAAGAATAATCCAACGCATTTAATAAGAAAAGCTGCAGCAGCTTTAAAACTGAATCGAGAGACACTATGATTAATTATTAAAAATTTCATTAAGTTACATCTTTACAAAATTTTTCCATTCGCCAAGAAACTTGGATTAGTCAGAAACTATTATTTTATGCAAGATGGTGCTACGCCGCATAAAACTCAAGAGGTATTTAAAGCTATTTACGAAATTTATGGTGAACACGTCATCGGTTTAGAATATCCCAAGTTTGCACACGCACGTATAGAATGGCCCCCTTATTTACCGGACATAAACCCGTGTGATTTTTTTTTATGGGGTACCTGAAAAAATACTGTTATGCGGAAAAACCCAAGACCAAAGATGATTTGAGAAAAGCTATTAGAAAAGGAATTTCTCATATTTCTTCATTTAAAATTGAACAAGATTTTTATAGTTTCCAAAAACAGCTTGATTATTGTGCAAGTTTAGATGAGGATCAATTCGATAATATTTACTTTTAATAGTTATTCCCTAGCCAGGTTTTGTTATTTTTTTAAAAACGTTATATGTGTCTGTTGAAAATGTTCGATTAGACTGAAACCTATTTCGAATAAAAATTAACACTTAACTGATTTAATATGTATTTTCATTATTTTTTTCCCTGTACTCATCTCAAAATTATGTGATTACCTTGGGCAACTTCCCATTTGTTACCCTGTATATCACAAGTGCATATAATTAATAATAATATTGTAATTACCGCTTAGGTGAGTAAAAAGATTATCCATGTCCATTTTATAGAATAGATGTATGTCAGAATATTATTGCAGTGCCCGTCGTGTGAATCAACTCTACCCATGAATTTATTGTAAACGTAATAAGTGCGGGGAAATTTAATTTCCTTCTTTGATTGTTCTTTCGTGCTGTATCTTCTTCATGATAAAAACGGTGTAACTCTTGTAGCTGAAGAAGTAATAGAAACTTGTTTTGACTCCATGACACTAACGTAAGTTATATCGCTATTTAGAGACAAATATGCATCTACCATTTTTCTGCCACTTTTGTACCAAGGGCACATTTATTTAATTTATCTACTTCGGGGTCAAATAAATATCCATCGTTCACCATTTACCCAAACATAACTGTTATCTTTTTTGAATTTCGTTTAATCATCGACATATGTTCTAGAAATTTTTTAGTACGAATACTGTGATACAATTTTGTTATTATTCTGATAATTAGAATTGAGGTATTTACTCTGACTATTCGACTCTCTATCCAAGTTCCTAGAATAATTTTAATTTAGCGAAATTTCATCTTGGATTTCGTCAGAAGTAATGACTTTGTATTTCGTATAATCACGCGTTCACTTCTTCTTACGTTTCGGTGCTATGGTAGATATCAGTAAAGAGGGGTGCGAAGTAAAAAAGTGTATTTGGATGGTAGGAATAAAACCACACGTGTAGGAATAAAACCACACGTCAAAATGGATTTTATGATGAATTCGAATTTTGAATGGTAAATTGTTACTAGCCGAATATCAATGCTCTAAGATAGAGATATTACTATAAAGAGGTATTACTTGTTGAGAATGACGATATTCTAAAACATACCACCAACTAATAAAGACAATGACATAAATATGCGGCTTAAACAGAAAATCATACGGATGAAATAGAATAATAATAAAGATCATGAAATGGAAATCTATGAAATGAAAAGAATATTCAAATATTCAAAGAAGAGTAGAAGAATCGTTACAACAACCAGAAAAAGAGCTTGGTCTAGATAGAATTATAAACAACACCTCAAAAATATCGATACTGGAGAAGTTTGTATTATTTCTAAGGATCCTGAATACCTACACTTTGAATATCGTCTGCTTATAGAACTCTATACTAAATCTTACTGGTGTAGGTAGCCATTTTGCTATTCCAACTACTCGCGGTAAAAAGGAGTGAGATTTATGAAAATAGCTAAAAATGTCGATGATAAAGAAAGAAAAAATAAGTAGCAGATAATAAAAGAAGAATCAAAAAAAACATTTAACGTTTCCAAGGCGTCGATACTTTAATATTCGCCGAATAATCCAAAGCTATTTTACTTTTTGACCATTCTATTGTTCCCTATTTTGGAGTGTGTTAGAAGATAGAAGTATTTAAGGTTAAATCGCTTGTTTTCTACGTAATTGAAATTAAGAAGTGATTCGAAAAAGTTTGAGTGTTGTTAACAATCCACGGTGAGCTTAGCAAATATTCAGATGATGGTAAGAGGTTTATAAATACAGGGTCTTTAAAAAGTCCTGGGCTGGTTGAATAACTTAAAACGTAAGCTTTACTCAAAAAAATAGTTGAGACAGAAGTTGTCGGAAATTTCCCTGGCTATTGAACCGCGACATTGGCTGTAACCTTAATCTTGACCTTTAAGGTTATTTCAAGGTCGTCAATTTTTTTTATAGCAATCCCCGATTTTGATACCAAAAATAAAAAGGGCAGACAATTTTACGACCATATACGATCATCACCATTAGAAAAATTTGACTTTGGAAGGTAAAGACAAGGTAAAGCAGTGACTGGCTGGGTTTCTTAAGAAGTAGGCGTCGCTCAAAAAAAATGTTCCAGGAAACGCTGCAGGAAATTGCTGTGGCTGTCCCATGGCAATATCTTCATCTTCATGGTCATATTAAGGGATAATGTTTTTAAAGCATTCGATAAAATGAAGCTTGCATTCATATCAGCTAATTAAGGTATAATAGCGCAAAGAAACAAGTCAGTTACAGCTAGGTGGTATGATGCCCAGCCAGTGAAGGCAAGGCTAGAATCTACCCCAGTTAGTTAAAGCAAGGTGGTATGATGTCCAGCCAGTAAAGACAAGGCAGAGTGAAGATCATCAGGTGAAGGCAATGCTGAATCGCTCTAGTCAAATATCAATAAATTTTTTTTTAATTAGCAAATTCTCAAAGTTTCCAACCTCAACTGCCTGGCAATGTGCTATGCGGTAGTAAAATGCTGCTACAGCTTGACGAATTATGCCTTCAACAGTAATAATTTCATCCCTTACTTTCTGCAGAAGTTTATCGAAGTTTTCTGGTTTCGTTTGATATACCTTATTTTTAAGGTAACCCCACAAAAAATAAATCAAGTACACAGTAAATAATCAAGCAGACTAAGGTTAGCAGACCTGGTTGGCCATTCTATTGCATCTACTCTGCTTATGTTAAAGCGATATGTTTACCATATGTCTAAGCTTGCTTCATGATGTTTTGCATATCGAAATTGACAAGCACTTACTGCTGGAGCCATCTATTGATAAATAGCGGGAACTTAGTTGCGTACCTATTGTATATATATATGTACAATAGGTGTGCAACTAACAATATATATAGATACAGGTTGTTCCATCTTAATCGCCCCACGCAAATAACTCTAAAAATATGTCCTTTCTAAGAAAATATTTGTTATAATTGTAGGGTTTAAAGGGGGACATCCAATGCTGACCTTTACTGTGACCTTGACAATGACCTTCAAGGTCATTTGAAATTCAAGTTAGTTTTTTCAAATAGAAACTTCTACTTTTCACCCCGGAAATAGAAAGAGCGGAAAATTTTACGTCCGAAAACGACTATGACCTTCACCATGACCTTCAAGTTCATTCAAAGGCCAACAAGTTAGTTTTTTCATAGGAAAATCTTACTTTTAAACGTGGAGATCGAAAGAGTAGAAAATTTTACGACAGCTTATGATGTTAACCTTGACCTTAAGTTCAAAAACATATTAAGGTCGTAATAATTATTAATGAACATCTCTGTTTTCATGCCATAATTAATGAGTGCAAAAAAGTGACGTTGAATTATGACCTTGGCCAGTATATATATATATATGTGTATGTATATATATATATATATATCTATGGATATATATACCAGGTGTACAAATATGAAATGCAGATTTTAGACAACATATTGTACCAATGCAGTTTAAGCTGTTATGATTGGACACTGCGCCATTTTGTTGTGTCATCAATAAGTTCAGACGTGCATTAGTGACTGAAAAAGTGTGTGCATCGTGTTGTATTGTTGTGTTTATTATTTCCAAATTCATACCGAACAAAGAGCATTTGCGGATAGCATTAATTTTTTGTTTTTATTCAAAGAAAACTGCTGCTGAATCCTTTCGGTTACTACGAGAAGCTTATGGTGAATATGCTCCATCGCAAGATACGTGTTAACGATGGTTTCAACGTTTCAAAAAAGATGATTTCGACGTTGCAGACAAGGAGCATGGAAAAACGCCGAAAAATTCAAAGATATGGGTTTGCAAGCATTGTTGGACAAAGATGATTCGCAAATACAAAAACAACTCGCACAGCAATTATACGTTTCCCAACAAGCTGTTTCCAATTGCCTACAAGCGATGAGGAAAATTGAGAAGAGCGGTAGATGGGCACTACATGAGTTAAATGACAGGCAACTAGAAAATCGCAGAATCACATGTGAAATTTGGCTCGCTCGGTACAGAAGGAAGTCGTTTTTGCATCGAATAGTAATAGGGAATAAAAAGTAGATTCATATAGAAAATCCAAAACGCAAGAAATCATGGGTAGTCCCAGGAGCACCGTCCACATTGACCGCAAGACGAAATCGTTTTGGCAG
>OX465095.1:40490002-40555002 GCA_949987625.1 Chalcis sispes | reverse complement strand
TAGCATAATTTAGAACATTGCGCAATGATCTGGAATGTCATGAATTCTTGTAATACACTCAAAATAATGTTTTTTAGAATTAATTAAATAAAAATAAGTAATTAATTAAATGAATTAAGAAATAATTAATCTAAATTAACCATTTAACGATCCCAATTATCACTATTTCACTAGAATAGAATAATAGTCCGCGACCAGCTACATTATTTTATTTTATAAACAAAACCGTACAAAAAGAAATTACATTAATAATTACATTTTGTAATCAAAATTATTATTAATAATAGAAATTTCAATATAAATTTACAATTATACTAGCAAATATTTATTTAATAACTTTTCTTAAGTACTCCTCCAACAGTCCATTAAGGGGAGGTTTACCTTCTTCTGAACCAAAAAATCGATTTTTCTTTTTTTTACATTTTTTTGTAGTTAATTACGTGTAGAATATATTCCCCAAACCGTTTAATCGTATATATATTTTTCTTAAAGCTATGGAACAAAAACGAGACCGACGTTAACACAGATTAATCGTTAATCAAATCTTTAAACGCGTTTTTCTCGAAACCACGTTTTTCGAACTCTTGGCCACGATTAATAAAAAACTACTCAATGGATCGCCTTTTTTTTTTTTAATGGTTATAGTATTTATCGAAAAGTGGACTACAATCAAGATAATATATGCATTATTTTTATTTTTAGAGTACTTTAAAGAGTGAAAAAAACTCAATAATGAAAAAAAAAATTCAAATGCCCGCCATTTTGTTAATTTTTGATTTTTAGCGATGATTGTAGGTCAGATGCCGACTACACTCATATATTTTATAAAACTTTTTCGATTATTAATTTTCGTTCATTTTTGCAGATGCTAGAGTGGCCAACAGCGGGCCACCTTTTTTTGGAGATGGTCACTTTACGGGGCGTGCCATTAATTACCGTCACGATATTTTGTCATGAAAATTTTTTTTTGGTACTTTTTATTGTATTATATAAGTAGCAAACAATTTGGGTTGTTTTATTTTCTTCTATGAAAAAAAAAATTCCAAAAAAAAACTGTTGTTTTGGTCAATAAAAAGGTAAACCTTTCCTTAATTAGAAATTATAACTTCTAAAGAATGACTATTTAAACTATCATTCTACAATTGTTTTCTCTTTTGTAATAATAAAACACTTATAGCAATCTTTTCTTTATTATTTAAATACTTATTCTTTATCTAAATATGTCAAATGCGACGAAAAACTTCGTTCTGTTGCAAAATGCGTTAAAGCTAAGAAGGCACACGATCATACAATTCAAATTAACATAATTTTATTGTATATAATAAACCTATGTAAAAACTCTGTAAAAATGGATCATCTGTCTCTCTCTCTCTCTAATTCTCACTCTCTCTAACCGAGAAGCCCGCCAGGAAGGGGAGGCCTGAAAAACTCGGCCTCTTCCCGAATTTATCGATCAAAGAAGGAATTTGCTGAGTAGCTCCTCTAACGCATTTAAATACGGCACAAAATAATCACCAAGCAGCAGACCTCAGGCAGCACTCGAGGACCCACGTACTACCCAAAATACTAAGAAGAAAACACTACTAAGGTCCCACGTACTACGCGAAACATTATTACGGAAACATTACTACGGAAATATTACTACAAGGAACATCACTAAGGAACAAGTTACACTACTACAAGCAAGTAAGGTATTATCACTACGAGCAGATCTTAAGCAACTACAAGGAAACTACTAGGAAGCCACTACGAAACAGCTACGCCAAACAGACTATTCAATTTTATAAATAAGAAAAAGAAGACGACGAGAAGTCAACCACAGCAACAGAGAGACAGAAAAAGCGAAAGAAGATCATCTTTATTATTTGCATCTCACATTCAATAAAAAGTAAGTTTATCTAAGACTGTGTATTTTCTTTTCTTTCATTTCCAAAGAGATAGTATTAGCCAGTATCGGCTAAATATCTCTATCCAAAGAAAAACACTTAGTAGGTCCTTTCCAGGATAGCATATAGGCCAACATCGGCCTATACGGTTGTCCAGTCCCAAATTTCATTTCTATCCCTAAAAATTCTAATAACTTTAACTCCTCCGCCGTCCTAAGCCCATAAGTTTCAGTACTTAGGCTCATAAAGGCGAAAAGCAGTTCGCGTTAATTTAAAACGCAGTTGCAACGTCAAGCTGACGTTACAATTTCAGATAGCAAAGAATCCGTTGTCATGGTGCGATAGCGGTCGCCATTGACGGTTACGTTCTGACCGGACTCATTTTGGAAGAAATATGGACCGATGATTCAACCGGCTTATAAACCACAGCAAACTGTGCATTTCTGTGGCTGTAGTGGTAGCTGTTGAAGCTCTTCAGGTTGTTCATCAGCCCAAATACGGCAATCCTGCATATTGACGTATCCATTGAGCCAAAAATGCGCCTCATCACTGAACAAAATTTCGCGATAAAACAGCAGATTTTCATTGAGCTTATTTAGAGCCCATTCACCAAAAACACGACGCAAACCTACGTCGTCCGGCTTCAATTCTTGTCCGAGTTTAAGTTTGTATGCCTTAAAACCAAGATTTTTACGTAAAATACGCCAAGTTGTTGCGTACGACAAACCATGCTGTTGAGAACGACGCTGAATCGATTTATCACAGTCTTCAGCCATACTCTCAGCTACAGCCGCTATATTCTCTTCACTACGTGCAGGATGTGGTCAAATCGGTCGAGTATCATCCAATAATGTATGCTGGGTTTCAAATTGGCAGATGGTATTGGCTATAGCGGTTTCGGTAGGTCGACGATGCACACCATAAGTTGCTCTAAGAGCACGAAAAACATTCCTCACAAAACGCTGATTTTCATAATACAGCTGAACAATTTAGGTACGTTGTTGCGGTGTAAGTCTTTCCATGATGATTTGTCAAACAATAATGAATAAAAATTACATTACAGTTTGACAGGAGTCACGCGTGATCTGTAAAAAGAAGCCTATTGAAAATTAAACTTCATAATGAATCACCTTTTGTACTACTGTGATCAAAAAGTAAGGTGAATTTGTTTATAAACTGTATATTCTTTATTTATTCTTTTCAATCAATTTCATCCCCTTTAATGTAATCCCCGTTCGATAAAACGCACTTTCGCCAACGCTTTTTCCAGTTCTCGAAGCAGTCGGAATAGTCTTTTTCCGGTATAGCCTTCAAGACCTTCTTCGATTCGGTTTTTATCTCCTCAATCGTGTTAAAACGGCATCCTCGCATTGGCCTTTTGAGTTTGCTGAATTTTCAGAAATTGCACGGAGCCAAATTAGGCGAATACGATGGTTGCGGAACGATATGAGTCGAGTTTTTTGCAAAAAAGTCGCGAAGAACTAATGCAGTATGACATGATGCATTATCGTGATGAAGGAAGCAAGAGTTGTTCGCCCATAATTCTGGCCGTTTCAGACGAATAGCTTTACGCAAACGACGCATAACGCTCAAATAATATTTTTTGTTGACAGTTTGGCCCAGCGGAAGGAATTCATAGTGCGCCACACCACGATAATCAAAGAAAACTGTCAACATGACCTTGATTTTCGATCGACTTTGCCGTGGTTTTTTCGGTCTTGTTTCACCTTTTGCACGATAATCGCTGGATTGGTCGGTGCTTACAGGGTCGTATGCGTAAATCCAAGTCTCGTCTCCAGTAATGATGCATCTCAAGTGGTCCCGATAGTCAGACAGCAAAGTTTCACACACATCAACGCGACGCTTTTTTTCCAAAAAATTGAGCGATTTTGGCACCAATCGAGACTTGACGCGTTTGAGACACAAAACATCCTTCAAAATGGTTTGAGCTAAGCCAAATGATATTTCAACACTATCAGCGAGGTCTCTAATTGTCAATCGACGATTTTCAAGAACCAAATCTTTGATTTTTTGGACGTGGCCCTCGTCGGTAGACGTTGATGGTCGTCCAGAGCGCGGTTCGTCTTCAACGCGTTCTCGGCCCGCTTTGAACTCGTTGTACCACTTGTAAATGTTTTTTTGTACCATAGTTTGATCACCAAAGGCCTTTCGCAACATATTTAACGTGTCCGCATAAGAATATGCGTTCCGCAAACAAAGTTTAATGCAAGTTCTTTGCTCAACAAAATCACCCATTGTAAAAATCGAAAAATTCACTTTTGGTTGTTTACAAAAACACGTGTAACTCGGAGATAATTGAACCTTTTGACAAACAGACGTTTGGCAAAAGTTATAGACAGTCCTACCAACCTAGAGAAAATGATTTACCTGCCTTCCTAATGCCCGGGAGTTTTAAATGACAATTTCACCTTACTTTTTGATCACAGCAGAATTTTTTAATTTCGCGGATTTGGAGAGTCCGATTGTCAAAATTTTTTTTTATTATGTTGGTACACATACCCTTGAAGTATGATACAATTTTTAGCTGTATTTATTGTTTATTTTGTCAGTGGGAGCCGCCAAGGTTAGACGTGTTTTCATGAGCTCGGCGATTTTCGTTTGTTAAAAGTAATGGATGAAAGAATTTGTATCATATTTTGCGTAAAAAATGAAATAAAGTGTATCAAAGTGTGTGAAATGTTAACAAAGGCATATGGTGTGTTCGCTATGAGTAAAACAAGGGTTTACGAGTGGTATAAGCGTTTCCAAGATGGCTGTGAACACGTTGAAGATGACGAACGCTCTGGACGCCCCAGCACATCAACAACCAATGAAGAAGTCGGAAAAGTGAAAAAAATGGTTTGAACAATCGCGGAATTATAACCAGAGAAGGCGCTGATGATGTTGGCATATCGATTGGCTCATGCCATGAAATTTTTTTGAATGTTTTGGTTATGAAACGCGTAGCAGGAAAAATTTTTTTCGAAATTGTTGAATTTTTAACAAAATCAGCAGTGAATGGAAGTTGCTCAGGAGTCACTGAATGAAATCAACAACGATGCAGAATTGTTGAAACGTGTTATAGCAGGTGACGAAACACCGGTTTACGTCGAAACGACGTCGAAGCTAAGGCTCAATCGTCCCAGTGGAGGCATTGTGGATTGCCAAGACCGAAAGAGGTTCGACAAGTGCGGTCAAAAGTGAATGTCATGCTCACTGTGTTCTTCGATTTTAATGGCATAGTGCATCATGAATTCTTGCCACGAGGTCAAACGGTCTATAAGAAATACTGTCTACAAGTTTAACGTCGTTTGCGTGAAGCAATCCGAAAAAGAACGTACGGATTTATGGCAAAACAATTCATGGCTTCTGCACCAAGATAATGCACCTGCTCACACTTTATTGCTTGTTCGTAAATTTTTGGCAAAAAATAATACTGAAACGGTGCCCCAACCTCCATATTCGCCAGACATGTCTCCGTGTGCCTTCTTTCTATTTCCAAAAATGAAGAGAACCTTAATGGGCCGTCGTTTTACAAGCATAGATGACATTAAAAGCGCATCACTGAAAGAGCTAAAGGCGATCCCAAAGATCAAGTTTCAGAAGTGTTTCGAGGGTTGAAACAAGCGCTGGCCCAAGTGCATAATATTAAATAGGGACTACTTTGAAGGCGACAACATTAATGTAGACGAATAAATAAATATTTTTTTTAATAAATAAAAATTTCTGTCATTTTCTGAACGCACCTCTTATAATGGGAAATATCTCGCTTAAGGTTATTAGGAGGTCATGATGATTTTTTTAATTGGATACGCCTATTTCTGTCCGCGGATTTGAAAAGAGTAGAAAATTATATAGAATATACCCGTTACAAATTAATTAATAAATAATTATTTTTTAAATTGTGCAATTATAATTTAATAACTTCACTATGCCGATGAATCCAAAATTCCTTAACATTACTATATTTTACTTCTAATGATCCAGCATATTATATCAAATGATGGGCAGGTGCATTGTCATGGTGAAATAAGATTTTTTCTTCGCCAAGTAAGGTCATTTATTTTTTACTTTGTCCTTCAAATGCTACCATAACTCTGGGTAGTATTGACCAGTATGGTTTTAGCCTTTTCCAGGTAATTAATGAAAATAATTTCTTCCTTATCCCAAAAGACAATCACCGCAACCTTATTCTCCAATAAAATTTTTTCTGCCTTCTTTGGGATTTGTTCACCTGGTCTAACCTATTGCTTTAACTGCTGTTTACTTTCATTAGTGTAGTTGTAAATCCAGGTTTTATCTACATTTATAAAACGACCCGAAAATGGACTAGAGTTTTACTTTTAAAGCGCCAAATTTTCAATTGAAACAGTTTTCTGGATAAATTTTTGATCGACCGTTAACATACGCAGCACCCACCTAGCTTCTCTCCAGAACGTTTCCATCCTCAAATGGGACAGAGGGAGCGAGGAAGAGAGAGAAAGAGAGAGAAAGAGAAAGAAAGAAAGAATGAGAGAGAGAGGGGGGGGAAAGGGAGAGAGAGAAAGATAGAGAGAGAGAAGGGGGAGAAAGGGAAAGAAAGAAAGAAAAATAGAGAAAGGAAGCGGGAGAGGGGGAGGGTAGAGAGAGAGAGAGAAGAATCGTCTGCCGCTATGCTTTTAGTAAACGAAGTAAGTTTACTTGTTTCTATTCTTTCACTCGTTTCTCTTTTTTTTTTCAATTGTTCTTCTTTTCCTTTAAATTAATTTTTGGCCGAAAAACAGCCGATCGTTCCTTTTTCTGTGACACACGTTCGTTCAAAGCAGGGCTCGAGGCTGGTTCCGCTTTTGAAATGGAGCCTCTAGCATCTGCTTAATCCTGAAACGCACACTTACTCCTTACATAATCTCGTAATCCAAACATCAGCCATCCCGCGTCCATAAGCTTCGATGCTGAGGCGCTAAAAGGCAGAACAAAGCAGTCAGCATATTCTTTTTACGCAAACGTAATACCGGCGTTGCATACTAATCTTTTTAGAGGCCCCGAGGGGAAAAGTTGTTAAGAAAACCAAAATCCTCAAAATTCGAGGAGACTGCAAGTTACAAGATTTTCCATATTTTTCATCTTTCTTCTATCTTTTCTTCCCCCTTTCTTAATTAAAAAAAAAATAATAATAATACGCTACAAATAAGTTTTAATAAAAGCTTTTAAGCGAAGTGTATAAATAAAATTAAAAAAAAATACAAAAAAAAATTACCATTAGAATTTTAACTATTTAACATTTATTCAAGTTAAATAAATAATTATTAATTAAAATCTGCAGATGATCCTGCTGATTTACCGGGAATTAAATCAGGATAGCATACTTCGGCTAATCTCAATATTGACCGACAGGGTAATCTCGTTACAAGGAACTTTAAGTAAAACACAGGCCACATTGCTGGAAACCAACGTGATGGTCGATAAATTGATAATCGAACACCTCTCACAACACGTGCAAGTAAATATCCATAGCGATCAAATATACCGGAATTATTGCAAGGCGACTTGTTTGATTAAGAAAAAAAAGGAATAGAACGATTCTTAGGAAACTTTGTTAAAAGTTACTATAGAGATAGTAAAACCATAGAAAATAAATTCAGCGCAGTCAATTGAGAACTGGCAAAATTCCGAGAAGGTATAGAAACGGTTGCGAGTTAAGTGGTCTGCAATAAAGCGGTCTGCAAATCGCGGATTAGCCAAGTAAACCCTTCTTTCTTTATTTTTTTTTCTTCTTTCCTTTCTTATTTTCTTTTACACTTCTATCTTTTCCCTAATGTACTCTAACAACGAAACCACCAATGACCATTCCGGTTATTATACAGAAGGGTATATAGAGGGGGCAACGCAAGGATTGACATACAGAAAAAGGCGCCTGAACAGCAAGCAAAGAAAGAGGTACACCAAGTCCCTCAAGGAAGCTTAGGGCCAGCGAGGGCACTCAGACGCTAAATACTTAGCCAGACGCATAGAGCGCAAGGAAAAATTATTGGTTTTCGAGGCAAAGCAGGCTGAAACCTAGAAAACTTAGGAAACAACGAACACTCTGGTCGAGAGGATAGAGAGATTGCAGTGTGCCCACGAAAAGTTCCCCGCTTTATGCTCAATCTGCCTCGAAACTATAAAAGGGAATTCTAAAATACCTTAGAAGAAAGAGGATATTCAGAAACAAAAGCCGATCGACTCGCGGATACGGTAAGCCGATCTGCAACGGCAATACACACTAATGGCAATACACACTACACAAAACTGATTAATGACCCTTGCTGTTATAAAGACTGCTATTCTAATAAATAATCTATTATATTTTTGACAGAGAATCCATCATATGCCGTCGACAAAGAGTGTATAATGTTTACATTTTTGCTCGACTGTCGCCGGGTTGCCGGTTGGGAAAAGCCCGTTTAGGAGGACTTTTCGGAAAGCCGGCAACGTACGAAAATGACACGATTTTTGGACTTGCGGCGACGATCGAGGAGGACTAGAGAGCCACGATGGGAAGGGGGAGGAGAGAGAGCGCAACAGTTAATCTAGCTGTGCGCTCCCGCGGAGTAAGTAGTTTTTCCGTGCTTCACGCAAAAGTGAATAGTGATCTTTTTGTGACAGGGAGGAGAGAGAGCGTCGTGAGTGAGTGAAGCCGGGGAAGCGGTGAGAGAGAGAGAGAGAGAGAGAGAGAGAGAAAGAGAGAGAGAGGAAAGAAGAAGAAATTGAGTGCGCAGCGCGAGGAAGAGGAACGACGACGGAGAAGCGCAGCGTAGCAGAGAGCCGCGAGACGGAGAGGTCAAGAGCCAGCGGGAGGCAACTAGTGGTTGCCACCGCGACTTCAGAAGCCGAGGGTGAGGCGGAGAAAGGCAGCATCCAGGTGAACTCGCAGCAAGGTCCGGCAGCCCTACTTCAGAGGGAGAGCCGCAGGAGCCAGGTGCAGCGGTGTCGAAGGAAGCTGCCGGGAGCTTAACGGCCAGCGGACGAGCTTTGTAAACCGCAAAGGTGAGTGTACTTACCTATTCGTGCCCAATAGAGAGAGAGGGAGAGAGAGAGAGAGAGAGAGCGAGAGTGTGTGTTGGTGGGTTCGCGGTGAGGGTGGCGCGGGATTGCCACTTCCCTGCTCTGGGGAAGCGATAGGCCTCTATCGGCTGGGAGACAATCGCGGGCGGCCGGCCTGCATCATCGCGTCATAAAGAGCGGGAGAGAGAGTGAGAGAGATTAAAACATTAGTTCAATTATCATATTATTTTTGTACAAGGCACTCAGGGCGCACGTAGCTAAATCGACTACGACGTGGTGCCTACGTCACAAATGGCGACTGTGACAGGACCCAGTTAATTCCGGGTCCTCGAAATGTACATTGGTGAGCTTGCCCAATGTTAACATTGCGCGCAAGTTTCTCGCGGATGTACAATTTCTTAAATATTATTTGAGAAAGTGATTTTTCAAGCGGCGTAAGTGCGAGAGAGACAGTCGGACCACTCGCGTGACGAAGATACGCACAAAGAGGAAGGGCCGATTGCCAGCCTAGAGAGAGAAAGTTGAGTACGCTCGCACTTAGTGCACCCGGCACTTATAGCGAAAGCGCGTGTGTTCGAACTTAATCGATTTTTGACTCGTTTGAAACTAGTTGATTTTTCGACTCGTTCGAACTTGTGTTTTTGCTGAGAGGACTTAGTCAGAATTTGGCGTCATCGAACTCAGCCGATTTTCCGGTTGATTCGGACTTGGCCTATTTTTCAACTGATTCGGACTAAGTCATTTCTCGGTCGAGTGGACTTTGTCAAAATCTTGCACGTTCGAACTAAGCCGATTTCTCGACTGATTCGAACTTAGTTCCTAGTCAAGCGGGGGGGGGGGGGGTGTTGAGGACAGTTGGTGGTTCGTTTTTTTTTTGTTGGTTTTTTTTTTTGTTTTTTTTTTTTGCTCTCGCTTGCTGCAGGACATCGAGATGGCTAATTACGAACAATCGATGGTTCGTATGCTGAGCAGGTCTTGGGCGGCTCGCCAAGCGAGACGAGAGATCGGCGCTCTTCCGGTTGTGGACGTCATCCGACGGCTGGAAAAGCGCGGACTTGGGACGAGGGGGGAAGGTCTGGAGTTCCGCGAGCGACTTCTTAGGGCGATTGTACGTGATGATGATACGAGCGTGTCGGTGCCGTAGTACGATGATTACGACGCCGACCCTGCAGCTCCTCCCGCGACGATCCCAATGTCGTGTAACCGACTCTGGAAGACCAGGAAGTGGTCCCGGAAAGGGAGTCGAGCAACGCAGAGTACCTCGGAGGATCTCACGAGTAGAAAGTCCGACGCAAGGAATTAGGCGGGGCCAGAGGCACTGAACTCTTTAAGGATCGGTGACACGGCCCGCACTCCTGCTCAGAACAGTGCGAGGAGAGTTTTGGAGCCTAGGTGGATGGAGAGTGGAAGAGTGAAGAAGCCTCACTGGCCATTCGCCGTGCTGCCACTTGCTACTACAAGCGCGGCGGCGCCTTTCACGGGCATTTAAGCGGGATTGGCGTCATTGGCGCACCCGGCGGCCCCGGTTTCGACCGTTGCAGCCGCTGTGTCGACGCCACCGCCGAATTCGGGTCCGCAGCAGCTTGCTACAGTAGTCGTCGGCGCGGAGCAGTGTAAATTCGTCATGAGGCAGCTGACGGAGAATAGGAATGAAATTAAGGAGTTGAAAGAGCTTTTGCTCTCTTTGAGTCTGTTCTCAGAAGCGACTCAGATGCCGACGTCGACTGGGGAGTTAGGGACTGCTCAGAGCAGACTCCCCCTGAGTCCAGCGCACTGTCAGCCAACGGCACAAGGATCGTGGCGGGCCGCAAGCGTACGTTCGGGTACGTCGCACACGTACGATATGGGTGTTTGACTGAAGACTCAACAAGAGCTGCGTGTACCTGAGCACCCCGAGGAGCACGTGCTGTTATATGCTCGCGATGGCGGAGCTGCGGTAGCTCGTCGGGGAAGAGGAGAGATGCGTGGCCCCTCCCAAAGTCAGTCAGAGGACAGACAACGGGAAGATAGGACCGCAGCGAAGCGTGAGCGGTCTTAGAAAGCGATGAAGCAGTGGGGAGTGTCGTTCGCTGGCAGAGACAATGAAGATTCATCCGAACTCTTCGCGCTGACGGAAGATTTCCGACGTTTCCATTCCTACGGCGAAGAGGCGATACTAAGTGCTCTGTCAGTCGTCCTCACTGATGCAGCACGCTTCTGGTACAGGGGAATCAGAGAAGATATCCACGATTGGCAGGGATTTCTTCGACGTTTTCGCGATTAGTACTGCCCTGAGCTCGAGGAAAGAGTGGTGATGAGAGAGCTAGAGAAGCGTACGCAGAGAAAGGGTGAGAGTGTCACACGATATATATCGTGTTTCTGGGCAATTGCAGCTCACCTAAAAAACCCGCCGCCTATGCTTCAACTGGTGGAGATGGCGTACGAACAGCTGCAACCCGAGTGCCGGTTGTTCATGGCCGCTGCATCAATCCGTAGTTATGAGGACCTCATGACACTCGGTAAACGGTGCGAGAGGAATATGCGCATGAACGAGAGCCTTTCAGACCCGCCTTCAAATAACAAATCCATCTTCCAAGGGGCGGCCTTCGCCGGTACTTCGAGGCGCTCTTGCTAGATTGCTGAAATGAGAGAGACGGAGAAGAAAGGTATGTTCTCATCGGGACAGCCGGGGAAGTTGGAAAGCCCCAAGGGAACCCCCAAGAAGAAGAAGCACCCGGTAAAGAGAACGAATTCGAGTTCCTCGAGTGGTTACGAGGTTGCTGCGGTGCAATGGGCACCGAGAAGTTCTGCGCCGCCGCCAACTTACGCGGGAGTCGCGTGGAGCTCGCCAGCACCTAAGCCGGCTGTGAAACAGCTCCCAGCGTCGGAATCTTGGCAGACGCCAGTGAGGACGTCTCAAATCAGACCCATCTTGTCGCCGAGAGGTCCTTCGCCGACGTCTATGGCGGCTACACGGGCCGGCGGCCCGTTCTACGGCGTGTGTTATACGTGTCAGCGGGTGGGACACAGAGCGTCGCTTTGCCCCTAGAGGCGGTGCTTTGCGTGCGGGCATCTCGGCAACTTCGTGGCGGAGTGCCTTTTGACGCCGAAGGTGCCACTTGAGCGCGGCGAAGTGACCGCTAACTCGTCGCCTGTTACATGCCAGATATGCAGGACGGCAGAAGTTACTGCTCTCACCTGCCCGCGATGCGTGCTTATGGTCCTGTGTATGGAAAACGGGCGAGCAGGGTCTCCAAGTCGTCCAGTGTACCCTGCGGTTCGTCGTTAAATGGATCCAAAAGGACGGCAACTGCTATAAACGAGCTGAGAGGGGGTGCGAGCGAAAAGAGAAAGAAGCTCATGCGTCGCGAGTATTTGCGCCAGGCAGTGCACAATTTCTTTAAAGACGTCAAGCCTTGAGACAGGCATTTACGTAGCCAGTTGCGAGTTTTAAACGGTGCGTCTGCCCATGAGGTTGACAACCCAACCGACACTTCGCCGTCTCACTCCGTGCCTGGTAGATCTTCGCAAGATCCCGTGGTGGGTGCGAGACGGCGTGTGGTGAACTGTGAGAAGTCGCCAGCGACTGCTCCAGTGCAGGGGGGGGGGGGCAGAGGCCGAGTTTGACTCAGCCATGACTAGCCAGGAAAACAAAGATGAATACGTGGTCGACGTATGCGCTGAGAATAGGTTGTTTCTACCTTTTTCTTTAAGCGGACGTGTTATTCGTGCGCTGTTCAACCCAGGCGTCATGATTTCACTTGTGAGCGTTGAGGTTGCGGACAGGCACAAGGAGAAGTGGCAGCCGTCGCACGTCATAGTTAAAGGCGTGACTGGCCGAGCTAGTCGAGTGAGGGGCTTGCTCGAAATATTCATCGAAGTTAATAGGGAGCGAGAGATGTTGCAGCTTCGTATAGTCGACGGAATTGACCACGAGGTTATACTCGGCATGGACTTCCGTCAGAAGCTGCACATCGAAACAGTGTTTGATGAGAGGTTGTGGAGAGTGAGGGGTGGAGTGTGGAAAGATTTTTAGTCTGGGGAAGAGAGTGGTGTGGTGAACGCGCGAATTTTCGCCGAATGTGCGGGTCTGAGTGAAGTCGAAGACGAACAGAGGCGGATGGTCGCAGAGCTGGTCGACAGGCTTATACCGCCGCCCTTGCAAGTCTTAAGTTTTACTACGTTGATTGAACACTATATCGAAGTTCAAGACGCCAGACCCGTTCGACATGCGCCTTGGAGAATGGCTCCAAAGATTTTGGAATTTGCAGAGCAAGAAGTCCAGCGTATGTGTGAGCAGGGGATAATAGAGTCAAGCACCAGCGAATGGTGCAGTGCACCAGTTATAGTTCGACAAGGTTAGGGGAAATATCGATTTGTGTTGACTTTAGAGATTTAAATAAAGTCACGTTCCGTGATCCGTAGCCCATGTCGAATATGGATTCGATTCTAGACAAGCTGCGAAAGGCGCAGTTTATTTCGAAAATCGATCTAAAAAAGGCTTTTCACTAGATATTGTTGAGCGAGGCGAGTCGAAAGTATACGGTTTTCGCTATACCAGGTTTGGGGTTTTGGGAGTTTTTGCGGATGCTTTTTGGCCTCAAAAACGCTTCTATCGTTCTTGTTTGGCTAGTTGAGGCGCTTTTCGGTCCACCGTTTGAGCTGAACGTCTTCACTTACCTCGATGACATCATCGCGGTTACGAAGACGTTAAAGGATCATCTGGTTTGGCTTGAGAGAGTCTTGCGAAGACTGGCTGAAGCTGGCCTCGAGGTGAATCGAGAGAAGTGCGAGTTTTGCTGCTCGAGTGTGCAATTCTTGGGTTTTAGACTGGATCGAGATGGTTTGCGGCTCGATCCTGATTTTGCTGCTCCCGTCCTCAGGTTCCTGGCCCCGAAAAACGTCAAACAGTTACGTTCGTTCTTGGACATGGTTACTTGGTATTCGTGGTTTATTGCACACGAGTCAGAGCTTAAAATACCTCTGGTTAAGTTGCTCTGTGAACAACAGCTGTGGGTATGGGAGGAGGAGCAACAAGAGGCGTTTGAAGTTCTGAAAAGAACTCTGGGAGAGGCACCGGTGCTCGTTCGTCCAGATTTTTCGCGGCCGTTTACGGTGCAGAGTGACACGAGCGACTATGCGATAGGAGCCGTGCTCACGCAAGAGGACAACGAAGGCAAGCATCCGATCGCGTATGTCAGCCAAGTGTTGAATCCGGCCGAGAAAAACTACACGACTACGGAGAATGAGTGCCTCGCACTTCTGTGGGCTATCAAAAAATTCCGGCCGTACATCGAGGGTTCGCACTTCACTGCGAGCACTGATCACAGTGCCCTCAAATGGTTGCGAAACTTGAAAGAGCCTACTGGCAGATTCGCGCGATGGGTCCTGGAGATGCAGCAATGGTATTTCGATATAGTGCACAAGAAGGGCGCTCTACATCATGTTCCCAATGCTCCCTCTAGGTCAGTTCCGGGGGATAAAGAGGAGGTAGCTGCTTTCAAGTCGGTCTTAGACCCGTGGTATATCGAAAGGGTGAACAATGTGCGGCGTTATCGGAATAAATTTCCCGGGTGGAAATTAGAGGACGACCTGCTTTACCGTTACGCCCGTGATGACCTGCTGGATCTGGTGACCCTTGGAGAAGAAGAGTGGAGATCGGTGGTGCCGGCGGAAAATAGAGTGAAAGTGTTAGAGGAGGCCCATTGCCATCCGTCTACGGGTCATTTCGGTGTCAAAAAGACCTATGACCGAGTGGCGAGCGAGTACCATTGGCCTGGTATATATCGCTACATTCGAGACATCGTCTTGCGTTGCGACGTGTGTCAGCGCTGTAAGGTGTCTCAGGCGGCCCCTCCAAGCTCGATCGAGAAGAAAATTGTAGAAAGGCCTTGGGCAGTCGTAGCGGCAGACGTAATGAAGTTCCCCCGCAGTAAAAGCCAGTTTGAATACATCTTGGCATTTCAAGACTTATTTACTTGCTGGGTAAAGCTGAAACCCTTACGTTTGGCCAATGGGAAAGACGTCGGCCAAACGTTTGAAGAGCTCGTGCTTTTCCGATGGGAGACTCCTGACTTTTTGCTCACGGATAACGGGATAGAGTTTGTAAATAAACACCTGACCGAAGTCCTGAGCGAATACGGAGTTAAGCACGTTACGACGCCGCCTTACCATCCGCAGGCAAATCCCGTCGAGCGTTCGAACAGAACGCTGAAGGAGCTCATTGCAGCCTTTGTCGAAGCCGATCATTGGCGATGGGACGAACATCTGCACGAGGTGCGGCACGCGATGAACACGGCGGTGTAGTCGATTCTCAAGCTTTCTCCAGAATTTTTAAATTACGGGAGAAACCCTCGGCCAGCTTAGTGATTGCGGAGAGAGGTAGAGAAAGGTAGCCCGAAGCTGAGATTTAACCCAAATATTTGGGCCGATCGACTTAAGCGTCTTAGTGTGCTGAGAGACTTGGTCCGGTGTCACATTGATGAGTCGCAGAGGCAAACGAGCGCCAATATAATCGAGGGCGACGATTCGCGGTGTTTAGTCCTGGGGATACGGTGTTGCGACGAGAGCGGGTCCTGTCGAGCATGGCGAAAAGAGTTTTATCGAAACTCGCGCCGAAGTACGACGGACCCTTGACGATCAAAGAGGTACTGTCCCCAACAGTCTATCTCATTGAAGATTCTGGTCGTAGGTCCTCGTAGGCGCATATCTCTGACTTGAAGAAGTATGAGGTCTGGCTATTAAATAACGAGACTGGCTACGAAAAAAGGTTTTATTATAAAAATTATTCTACATTTGAATGCTCCACTTCAATATACTCCCCTTCACTCGCCACACACCTTTCCATACGTTTTTTCCATTGATCGGAGCAGTGTTGGAAGTCTTCTTTGGTGAGGGCCTTTAGGAGCTCTGCCGTTTTTTGCTTTACCGCTTCTATCGACTCAAATCGGGTCGCTTTCAAAGCAGATTTTATCTTCGGAAACAAAAAAAAGTCGCACAGTGCCAAATCTGGCGAGTACGGCGCGTGTTCGAGCACTGGAGTGCGCTTATCGGCCAAATACTGCTTCACAGATAGCGCGTTATGGGCAGGTGCGTTGTCCTGGTGCAAAATCCACAAGTTGTTCTTCCATAACTCGGGCCGTTTCTTACGAACTCGTTCTCGCAGTGTTGCCAAAACTGACAAATAGTAAGTCTGGTTGACAGTCTGACCCTCTGGAACCCATTCAGTCATCACGATATTGTTAATGTCGAAAAAAACGATCAATATTGCCTTTAATTTTGATTTGGACATCCTTGCTTTTTTTAATCTGGGCGATTCGGGCGTCTTCCAATGCATCGATTGCCGCTTTGTTTCAACATCGTATTGAAAAATCCACGTTTCGTCGCAAGTAATAATGTTTTTCATCAGTCCGGAATCTTTTTTTAATCTCTTAAGGAAATCTGAGCAGACCTGTTGACGCAAGAGCTTTTGGTTAGGAGTCAGGTTTTTTGGCACCAACTTCGCACAGACTTTTGTCATGTGTAATTCCTCGTGTAAAATTCGTCTAACCGTTTCTTTATCGGCGTTTACAGCCTCGGCAATCATCCGGATGCTCATTCGACGATCTGCACGCACAATTTGGTTGATTTTGGTCACTATTTCCGGAGTTGAAACAGTGACAGGGTGACCTGGGCGTTGGTCATCTTCAGTGCTCACTCGGCCCTCACTTACACCTCTCAAAAACACTCGCACGAGATAGAGAATTGTCTCCATAGGCCTCTTGCAACAATTTACAGCACTCAGTCAGAGTTTTTTTCAATTTAACGAAAAATTTGAGATTGATACGTTGCTCCTGTTTTTCGTCACACATGGTTTTCGGCACGAGAAAAAAACACGTTCGTTTCAAACCGCTACTGCACAAATAAAATAATAGTGACGAGAACGTGTTTTGGTACGTGCATAGACAAGATATCTAGATAGCCAACGCACTACTCGTTTTTTTCTCCACTCCTCTACGGCGCCCTCTAGGCGTGCCGTCTCGTTATTTGATAGCCAGACCTCGTATGTGCCTCCGCGGATCCTTTCCGAAGAAACAGGGTAAAGGGGGCATTATCTGGGTGGTACGGAGTGGTGTGAGGGAGCGGAAGGCGGTGGCAATTAGTAGCTGTCCAACGGCTCGTCGCATCAGTTCACTAATCTTTTTCTGTTGTCGTGTGTGTTATTTTGTTTCAGGCCTTTGATGGAGACTCACCTGGCGTTCGAATTTGCCGAGTGTGCCGAGGAGATCGAAGCTCAGCGGCTTAGCGAGAGGGGGGAGGAGAGGCGACGGCGTCGAGAACGCCAGCTTCAGCGAGCTATCTCGGGCGACTTCTCATCGGTTATGCCCGTGGCCACGGCCCCGCCGGTAGAGCGGGCCACGGTGGTAGCGAAAGGGCCGTTTCTGGAGTCCGTGGAGCAGGACTTTTTGTCCAGCCCTGACCTTCGGAGTCAAGGCCCTCCCCTCGCTGAAAAGTCCCCCTCCGGCGTTGCAGTAGAGATTGTCGCATGGTGGGCTATGGAGGTGGAGGAGGAAAGCCCATTGGAGGGTTGCGGCCAAGAGACGCAAGAGTTGGAGGCGCTTCTGAACTGCCAGGGGAGGAGAGGTGAAGAAGAGAAGCGCCACGACTCCTGCATGTCGACGGCGGAAGTACCTGAGAGATCTGGGTGGCTGGCGGTTTATGCCGATAACTTGAGGCGAGAGGAGGCTGTTCGTCAGCGCGCCCTGGCTTCGTCTCGGCCGAGGCGGCAAAGGCCGAATCCTCGCCAGCACCTCGAGCTCGATAACTACGAGTCGGGCCCGTCAACCTCTTAGGTGGATTGTGTCGAAGTGAGAACTGGCGGGAGGAGCCGTAAGGCGGTTGGTGGCGGTTGGTGGTTGCGGGTCAAGCTTGCCCCAAAGGCGAGGAGTGGTAAGGCGACCCCACGCGGAGCAATTTTCTTGTCGGTCTAGGAAATGCTCCGTTGCTGGTCCGTGGATCATCCTTCTTGGACCTAATTCAATTGCTGGCAGCCGGGGCACGGACAACGGGAGTGCTTGCGCCCAAGGACGGCCCAGTTTTGTGGAAACTTCGGCCGTCGCGGTGTGACGACGTCGTCTTGCCCTAATTGCTGCGATTCCTACAGGGCCTAATGGAGGACACAGGGCTCGAGGGTCGCCAAACCTGTACCCGAGCCTCAGAGGGTGGAGCCCCAGGAGCCCCAGCTATTCCCGGCAGGGGAAGAGGAGAAGAAGGGAAGCGAGATGGCGGCCTTCAAGAACGAGTGGACTTCAAAGCACACTGCGACCCAGCCTTGTCGGGATCGCTGCAAGAAACGCAGCCCCATCGTGCCCCCTGCGCCGGCGTCCTCCGCGGTTGCAGCGCTTGGTAGAGCGGCTGCTTACATCAGCCGCAGAATGGCGGCCGAGGAGCTTCGGCGAGCGGAAGCACTTAGGGTTTCGCCCTTCAGCCACCAGGATGGAGGTGAAGGCCGCTACTGAAGCTGACGTGGAGGCTCGCATTCGAGCGAATCAGGAGGCGGAGAAGAAGTGGCAAGACGGGGAGAGAAAAGTTCCCTCCGAGGGAACGATGTCGACTTCCCCGCAACCAGTAATCTCTACCAGCGCCAAGGTTTCAGCGCAAGCTGGCCTTTTAACCCCTTGGCCGCTGCCTCCTGCAGCGCCGTCGGCAAGCTGGTCGTTGGCCGTTGAACCATCCTCTCCCCAAGCTGAGGAGCACGTAGAGTCGGTGGAGGACTGGTTCCGGCTGATGGACAGCCTGAGAGACGTCTCCCCGGAAGTCAGGGGATTGGTGGCCAATGCTGTGGTGATGAGCACCATCGCCTGCCTGAAGAATCGCCGGGGGAAGTAAGGTGAGTCTTTTTCTCTGACTATGGGGAGATTCTCGCGGCCGTCTGAAAAAGAAGGGTGCTATCGTCGACGACTTGTGCTGAACTTTTCCTCCTATGAGGAGGTAGAGTTCAGGGGGGGGGGAGTTTGTAACGGATTCTCCGTCACAGGTCGTCGACGAAGAGTGTATAATGTTTACATTCTTGCTCGGCTTTCGCTGGGTTGCCGGTTGGGGAAAGCCCGTTTAGGAGGACTTTTCGGAAAGCCAGCAACGTACGAAAATGACACGATTTTTGGACTTGCTGCGACGATCGGGGAGGACTCGGGAGCCGGAAGAGTAAGGTAGAGGAGAAATAGCGCAACAGTTAGTCTAGTTGTGCGCTCCTGCGGAGTAAGTAGTTTTCCCGCGCTTCACGCAAAAGTAAATAGTGATCTTTTTGTGACAGGAGGAGAGAGAGCGTCGTAAGTGAGTGAAGCCAGGGAAGCGGTGTGTGACAGAGAGAGAGAGAGACACAGTAAAGAAGAAGAAGTTGAGTGTGCAGCGAGAGGAAGAGGAACGACGACGGAGAAGCGGAGCGTAGCAGAGAGCCGGGGGATGGGGAGGTCAAGAGTCAGCGGGAGACAAATGGTGGTTGCCACCGCGACTTCAGAAGCCAAGGGTGAGGCGGAGATAAGCAGCATCCATGTGAACTCGCAGCGATGTCCAGCAGCCCTACTTCAGAGGGAGAGCCACAAGAGCCAGGTGCAGTGGTGTCGAAAGAAGCTGCCAGAAGTTCAACGGCCAGCGGACGAGCTTCGTAAACCGCAAAGGTGAGTGTACTCACCTATTTGCGCGAAATAGAGAGAGAGAGAGAGAGCGAGAGTGTGTGTTGGCGGGTTTGCGGTGAGGGCGGCGAGGGATTGCCACTTCCCTGCCCTGGGGAAGCGATAGGCCTCTATCGGCTGGGAGACAATCGCGGGCGGCCGGCCTGCATCATCGCGTCATAAAGAGCTGGAGAGAGAGTGAGAGAGATTAAAACATTAGTTTAATTATCATATTATTTTTGTGCAAAGCACTCAGGGCGCACGTAGCTTAATCGGCTACCACGTGGTGCCTACGTCACATATTATAATCAGTGCTACGTCATTTAAACCCATACTTTACTCCCTTCCAATAAAAATTATTCTTTTTATACGTATACAATAAATATCTTATCCTATCTTACTCTTAATTCACATTTTATTTTTATTTTTTGGGTTATTATTCTAACAAAAAATGAAATTGTTTGTATAATAAGAATGATATTAAAAATAATCACAAGGGTGATAATAATTAGTGCATAAGAATAAGGAAACTATCCTATAATATTGCGAAAATTGCTAACATAAACACATATACAATAACGAGAGAGTATCGTGCCAACAAAATGAGAATTAACAACTAATAAAGTAATTTAACCATTGATGTTACTAAATAATCTAGCAATTAACGTAACTAATACTATATTTTATTATAAATATAGTACATATTAAATTTGATAGGTATATTATCTCACCTATGTTAATTGAATCTAAACATTACATAAAAAAAATTATGCGGGCGAGAAAAGAGTCACGTGATTACAAGTGGCAAACAATCCTGAATTGAGGAACGAGATCGACATAGTAGATCTTTTTGCTCAAAGACCCTTTATACCTCGCGACACAGATCAGCAATTAAAACCCTGTGGTTACCTCAAGTAAGGCCTTTATTGACATCGTTACGAGTTTCCGATTCGTAACACCGCCCTTATACAACGTAGATAAAGGGAGAATTGAGAAAATGATCATACGAAAAGATACCGAGAGTAAAAGAAAATCAAGACAGAAACAGGAAATAGACACCCAACTACTTGCTTCATTCCCAAACCAACCACTGATTTCCCTAGACACCGCCCCCCGCGACCAAGAATCTCCCTTTCCATTTGTCTCTATCGTAGACATGGCAACGCCAACGCTGAAGGCTAGTCCTGAAGAAGGCGCGACCAAAAATCTCCGTTTCCATTTGTCTCTATCGTAGACATGACAATGCGAACGCTGAAGGCTAGTCCTGAGGAAGGTACGGCTCAACTAATAACATTAAAAGATGCACTCAGTGTACTCCCCGAGTTCAACGGCCTTAAACATTCCGTTAAGCTATTTCTTAAAGGGATGCAATTAGGCAAGGGAAATAATAGCTTGTTACAATGAGGTTAGCCTAGTCAGATTAATAAGAAGCAAGATCCGTGGAGAAGCCCGCGCTACAATCCTCGGAACTGTTTTCTGCACGATAGATAAATTGAAAAATTTTCTAAAATACATTTATTTCTCGACGAAAACTGAGCAGCAGCTGCTAGGAGAACTCGGTAACGAATACCAGCGAGATAACAAAAACGTAATTTCCTTTACAAACCACATGCAGGATTCAGGTGCGCAGATTAACGAGGCTTACAAAATAGCCACCGGCACCCTCGATCCCGAATTTAAAATGCGGACAGAAACACACATAGTAGAATGTTCTAAACAGATTCTGAAACCAGAAATAGAGAATAGGATAAAGGCAACAAACAACATCTCGGCTATCATCAAAAACGCGATACTTGCCGAAAGACAAATCGCCTCTAAAATAGCTTTTCGCGATAAACAGCGACCTTATAATTAAGGTTTCTCTTACACGAGCGAAGAGGTTGCAAAACTAGAGCCGAGAAGATTGGAGGAAACAAGATGCGAAGTGCGAGTAAATAAGTTGGCAATATGCCGTTTTTGTTAGAAACCTCTGCAATAACTACATAACATGCCAAATATGTGGACAAAAAGAGCATACAGCGGTGCAGTATATGAAGAACGGGCACGTAGTCGACGTTTGTATTGGGTCATTGCATTAATAGTAATACGTTATAAAAAAATAAATGACAAAACGTTAATCGTAAAAACATATTTATTGAGTCGCACAAATCACACTAGTTAGGAGTGTGTTCTACGCAATGAAATACAGCAACAAAGAAAACAAAAGACGCAAGGCAAACTTGTCAGAACATGTTCAGTGATAGTACGATCGTATCATGACTTTTGCAATGACTCAACAATTATGCAATAAACCGGGAGACTCAGCACCGAATTGTTTTACGCGCACAAACAATGCGTCTAGAGCAGAGATACGGTATTTTGAATGCAATATGCTCAGCAATACGGCAGCGGTCTGCCGCCAACAAAGATCTTCTAATCTGCCTGATGTACCAATTAGCAGTTACTACTAGATAGAGGGGCACATGGTCACAGAATAAAATAAAAGAAAATACAATTAGCAGTCCCAACCCTCTTATGATCGACTCAGGGTCAGAGGTTAGTGTATTAAAAGCACATGTCTTGCCAGATCACGAATAGCTCAGAAATCACAACGGGTACACCTTGCAAGGCCTAGGAGATGAGATAAAGGAAGGTTTGGGGAATCAAAGATAAAATTCGGGGAAACTATAATCGAATTCATAGTAGTACGCAATGATTTCCCTATCTCTTTTGACGGAGTATTAGGCGCCAACTTTTTTGAAACCACGAAAGCAGAAATAGGCTTTGTAAATAACCTAATGACGATAAATAATAAATATATTGAAGTAATCTGGGACGGCGAAAGTTGCCCTTACCTGATCAAGAATCTACATAATATAACGAGCGACGCAACAACTGGCTTACCGTTCATAAAAATCTTTAATCCTTCTTCTCTCACGGAGGAAAGATTATTAGTCGATTCAGAGTCAGGAATAAATTTAGTTAGTAAAATCAAGTCTGATACCACCTAAAGAAAAAATTGGCTCAACAGAAAAATACAATCTGAGAAGCATTGGAAAAAGGATCATACTTACCTGGGGCACAGTAATGATTTCATGGTTGGGAAGTAAAATAAAATTCCCTGTGATAAAAGACGACGTATACATTTCAGGGGAAGGTGTATTAGGTTGCGATTTTCTGCGTGACTTCCAAGTGTATCTTGACTGTCCTAACCACCTAATGGTATGTAACGGCGTTGCACAATCACTTGAGATTAGAACAGCGCTCAGCGTTACGTACGATGGTAAAGCAAATATATTAGAAATCATCCACATGTTAGTAGGACGAAGACCGCGAGTAATTTAGCTATGAAAAGCAGTTACCTGATTTCAGAAAATGAGATAGCGACCGTCCTGGACTATCAGCTCGAGTCAATTGTCGACTTTGGAGACCCTATGTCTCTCAAAAAAACAGAAGTTAAGGAAAACATCGAAGACTATTTGTGTACTGAACACCTAGACGACTAAGAAAAGCCATACGTAGTCGATTTGATAACAAATAATAGAAATGTGTTCTACCTACTAGGAGATGAACTTCCAGAATCAGACCTCGTTACATACATAATCCCCATGACTAACGACATTCCACTGCACACCAAACAATATTGATTCCCGCATTCGTTAAAAGACGAAATGAATCGGCAGGTGAACGGCTTGTTGAAGGGAGGAATCATAAAGAACTCCAATCCACTCCACAGCGTCCCGGTTTGGGCCGTGCCAAAGAAACCAGACACCCAAGGCTGCCCTAGATGGCGCATGGTATTAGATTTTCGGGTCTTAAAGGAAAGAACTATAGGTGATTCGTACGCACTTCCAAATATCGAGGAGATATTCGACCAAGTAGGGTCAGCCAGGTATTATACTATTCTCAACTTGGCTTCTGGATTCCATCAGATAAAGAAGCACCTTAAAGATACCCACGAGACGGCGTTCAGTACGCCATTTGGCCACTAAGAATTTGTGAGAATGCCCTGTAGATTGAAAAACGCGCCCACCACCTGCCAGAGATTGATTGATAAACTGATAAAAGGTATTTAAGGAATAACATTGTTTGTCTACCTAGACGACATTGTTATTTACTCAAACAGCATAGACGAACACAAAAAAAAAAAAAAAATCGAATTAATAAACAGTTTAAGAAAAGCAAAATTAAAACTACAAATTAATAATTTAAATTTTTAAAATGAGAAGTAGTATACCTAGGTCACATACTTAGCGAAAAAGAATTAAGACCCGATCCTAAGAAGCTAGAAGCCGTAAGATGCTTCTCGTAATCTAAGAACGTAAAGAATGTTCCCTAAATCTTAGGGTTAGCAAGATATTATCGGCGATTTGTGGAAGATTCGCATACATCTCCAAGCCTCTAACTAAATTATTAGAAAAAAAGACTACGTTCGAATGGAACAAGTAAACCGAGGAAGCGTTCAATTTATTAATGGAAATGCTGTGCAGCGTGCCTGTACTACACTTTCCCAATTTATCTCAGCTTTTCATAATTACTACAGACGCTTCGGGATTCGCTGTAGGAAGAGTTCTATCTCAAGGAAAGATAGGAGAAGACCGGCGAATAGCTTACACTTCACGGATGCTGCATGGCGCCAAAGATAATTATGAAGTGTATGAGAAGAAGGCTCTAGCCATAGTGCGCAGCGTAACAGCATTCCGATCTTACGTATATGGGCGGGAATTCATAATAATAACGGATCACCAACCATTGGTATAGTTCAAAACTGTCGTCGACAATACAAGAGTCCGAAAATGGAGGTTTAAGTTATCTGAATATAATTACAAGATAATTTATAAACCAGGAAAGTTAAATGCAAATGCTGATGCTTTATCGCGCAACCCAGTTTAAGAGGGCGCCATTTACATGGTAACACGTGCACAACAAAGGAAGAATGCCTTTGTTCCCAACGAAAACAAAGAAGGACTATTGGTAGCCCACCCTACGACGCAGGTACCTTAAAATCTCCGAGGGCGACCTAGAAAGGTTCAAGAAATCGTCTCGATTATAGGAAAAAGCACATCGCGTCCCAAGAAAAAAGTCGACTATAAAGAAAGCCAGGACTAAGCGAGGACTCCAACGAATCTGCGAAACCTAAACCCTTCGCAATACCCGTAAGGTCCGTCTCGAAGCCAGATAAAGAATCAGAATTTCCCGGCAAATACAAAGACAATGAAGTTGCAAGCTGCAGCCTCATACTAAAATTAGAAGAACCAATGCATACTAGGAATGACAATATAGTCTATTTCGTGGCTTCAGACAGACATTCTTGCGACGGAGGCGGTAAAATACTGTTCGAATATAACAAGATTAACGTGAGAAACTTGACTCTCGGAGAAATTCACCGTATAAAGCGTAAATTAAAATCTTTCTACGTTGTGTATATAAAAGAAGATGAGCCGGTTTTCTTTACATAGATTAAAGAAAACTTATCGAATAGTATGGGAAACCTAAAAAAGCTATTAGCGAGATTCGACCAAAAAACATTTAGCGTCGCTAAAAATAAATATATAGAAAATTTGGAATGGACAGAAATCGTGAGCCTCCTTAAAGGTACATTTATTGATAACCAAATTAAAATCTTCATCTGTAATGGAAAACTAAAATACATCCTGATCTATAAGAGGGATGAAGTTTTTTACGAACTCCACATGTCACTGATCGGAGGACACAGAGAATCATCCAAGATTTTTAACCGAATCCGGCAAAAATATTATTGGGAAAATCTAAAGAACGACGTACAGCGGCGCATTCAACAATGCCTCAATTGCCAATTAAAACAAGTGTTTCTTAAAACGAAATAGCTTATGGCAATCACCGATACACTGATGACTAATTTTGACAAGATTACGATGAATATAGTAGAGCCCCTTAAGGTCATCAAAAAAGGGAATGAGTACGTGTTGACAATACAGGATCAATTATGAAAGTTTCTTTTAGCCGTACCCTTACACAACACTCTAGCATCTACTATCGCCGACGCATTAATCAACAAATTTATCCGTTTATTAGAAGCACCTAAGGCGATATTGATAGACCCAGAAAAGAATTTACTAAGTCACTTTATGAATAGGATTACTTGTTGAATAAAAAGACTTAGAATAAAGAAATTTAAAATAACCGCTTTCCATCCCCAGTCGAATGGATCATTGGAAAGATCTCATCATGCACTTAGTGAGTTTCTAAAACAATACACCGATAGAGACAATGAATGAGACGAATGGATTGAGATAGCCATGCTAAATTATAATACTCGCGTACAAGAAAGCACGAGACACGCCCTACGAGGTGGTATTTGGAAAATTAGCACGGTTATTATCAAATGACCTTTTAAAAGCCAATGACATGTCTCCCAAATGTGGGGATTATATCACAGATTAAGTAAACCAACTTAACGGCATTCAAAATCTTGCTTATAAAAACCTAGTTGGATCAAACTATGGAATAAGAAGCTATACGAGAAAAAGGTAAATCCGCAGCATTTTAAGGTAGGAGATTTTGTGTTTCTATTGCTCGGTCCTAAACCAGGCAAGTTTAGTGGCCACTACCCCGGCCCGCACAAAATACTAGAAGTCCTTAAATCTTATAATATGAGTATATAATATATAAATACAACCTTTTTAAAAAAAAGAAAATTATGGTAAGTATTGGTTGTCGTTTAAACATATTTTCCTGTGTTCTCTTTGTGTATTATCAATGTTTTAGTAATTTTCATTTTTATTTTCATTGTATAAAATTTATTAAACTTAGATATAACCTTTTAAAAAAAGGAATATTATGGCAAATTTCAGATTTAGTTTTAAAAAGTAAATTTTTATTCAACTCTTCACGTACATTCAAAATACTAAAATTTAAAAAAAATATTTGGAATCATTTTAAATAAAAAAATAGAACTAATAAATAATTTTTATACATATATTTTCAAATTCTTTGATTTTGAAATATTTTTAAACTAATGAAAGTAATGAAATACTGTCTGTCAGAAAAGTACCGGGAATTTTCAATTAAAACAACATTTTTACATTTAATAATCGAAATTTATTGGGTCGCCTTTAAAAAAGGCTCCATTTGCTCCGATACATCTATGCCAACGGCACTTCCAATCATCGAAACATTTTTTATAGTCACTTTCCGCGATGGCCTTCAGCTCGCGCGCCGAATTTCGTTTTATGCCACGGAGCGGCAATTTAGGTTTTGGGAAGAGGAAGAAGTCCCAGGAAGCCAAATCCGACGAATACGGTGGTAGTTCAAGCGTGTTCGTCTAGTTTTTGGCGAGAAAGTCGGTCACAATCGTAGCTCCGTGAGACGGCGCGTTATCGACGTGCAAAATCCACGAGTTGTTCGCCCACAAATTTGGCCGCTTCTTACGGATACGCTCACGCAAACGTTTCATAACGCCTAGATAATACTTTTTGTTTACCGTCTGACCCTCAGGAACGAATTCATAGTGCACCACGCCACGGATATCGAAGAAAACAATGAGTATCACCTTCACTTTTGAGCGGCTTTGGCGTGGTTTTTTCGGTTTCAGCTCGTTTTTTCCCACCCATTCCGATGCTTGCTGGCTTGTTTGCATATCGTACTCGTATACCCACGTTCCGTCACCAGTTATGATGTATTCCATGAATGCAGGATCGGGATTGGCGCGATCCAGCATGTCCGAAGCGACCTGTTCGCGATAGTGTTTTTGAAGAAAATTAAGCTCTTTTGAAACGACTCTTGCGGCCACTTTTCTCATGCCCAAAATATCAATTAAAATCGTACGTGTGGACTCGTGGGTTATCTCAAGTTCATGTGCTATCTTTCTCAAGCTAGTATGACGGTTTTCAAGCACCATTTCCTTAATTTTATCGACGTTATCTGCGGTCGAAGCCGTCGATGGGCGTCCGGAACAACGCAAGTCTTTGACGACTTCACGACCCTCCTTGAAGGCTTTGTACCACTTATACGCATGGGTTTTCGATAGTGCTTTATCACCAAAAGCCTTTTGCAACATTTTCAATGCATCGGCACACGAAATTTCATTCGCAACACAAAATTTTAGACAAATTCTTTGTTTAACGTAATCACCCATTGTAAAAACTCGGCACGCACTATTGACATCAACTGACTTAACCAGCTACTATAAACACACTTGTTGACAGATTCCGCTCAAACTTGGCATAGTCATTAAAAACAGTTGTACCAACCTATAAAAAAAAATGTTACCTGCCTAAATTGCCCCGCCAGATTTAAATCGACAATTCCCGGTACTTTCTTAACAGAATGAATATATCTATAGATTTATCAATACACAAATAACCTGTAAAGTAGTGTATATATATATATATATATATATATATATATATATATATATATATATATATATATATATATATATATATATATATCAATACACAAATAGCTTCATTTAAAATTATTTTAAAATATAGTCTGTAATGTATAAACATTTATTACAAATATACTATTCACATTTTATTTTAGTATAGTTAGTATACTACTGTGATCAATAAGTATGGTGAAATTGTCATTTAAAACTCCCGAGCATTAGAAAGGCAGGTAAATTTTTTTTCCTAGGTTAGTAGGATTTTCTTTAACATTTGCCAAGCCTTTGTTTGTCAAAAGATTTAATTATCTCCGAGTTACACGTGTTTTTGTAAATAACCAAAAGTAAATTTTTCGATTTTTACAATGGGTGATTTTGTTGAGCACAGAACTTGCATCAAATTTTGTTTGCGGAACGAATATTCTTGTGCGGACACGTTAAAAATGTTGCGGAAGGCCTTTGCTGATCAAACTACGGCACAAAAAATCATTTATAAGTGGTACAGCAAGTTTAAAGCGGGCCGAGAACGCGTTGAAGATGAACCGCGCTCTGGACGACCATCAACGTCTACCGACGAGGGCCACGTCCAAAAAATCAAAGACTTGGTGCTTGAAAATCGTCGATTGACAATTAAAAACCTCGCTGATAGTGTTAGAATATCATTTGGCTCAGCCCAAACCATTTTAAAAAATGATTTGTGTCTCAAACGCGTCAAGTCTCGATAGGTGCCAAAATCGCTGAATTTTTTGGAAAAAAAGAGAAAGAAACTTTGCTGTCTGACTATCAGGACCACTTGAAATGCATTATTACTGGAGACGAGACTTGGGCTTACGTATACGACGCTAAAACCACCGACCAATCCAGCGATTATCGTGCAAAAGGTGAAGCAAGACCGAAAAGACTACGGCAAAGTTGATCGAAAATCAAGGTCATGTTGACAGTTTTCTTTGATTATCGTGGTATGGTGCACTATGGAATCCTTCCGCCGGGCCAAACTGTCAACAAAGAATATTATTTGAGCGTTATGCGTCGTTTGCGTAAAGATATTCGTCTAAAACGGCCGGAATTATGGGCGAACAACTCTTGGTTCCTTCATCACGATAATGCACCATGATATACTGCATTGGTTCTTCGCGACTTTTTTGCCAAAAACTCGACTCATATCGTTCCGCAACCACCGGTTTAGCCTGATTTGGCTCGGTGCGACTTCTGGCTATTCAGCAAACTCAAAAGGCCAATGCGGGGATGTCGTTTTGACACGATTGAGGAGATAAAAACCGAATCGAAGAAGGTCTTGAAGGGTATACCGGGAAAAGACTATTCCGACTGTTTCGAGGACTGGAAAAAGCCTTGGCAAAAGTGCGTTTTATCGGACGGGGATTACTTTGAAGAGGATGAAATTGATTTGGAAGAATAAATAAAGAATTTACATTTTATAGACAAATTCACTTTACTTTTTGATCACAGTAGTATATATATATATACTATAGTATAAAGAGATGATGAGAGAAAAACAAGAGATTATCTTGTTTAGATTATCTTATCTCAATATGAATTTAGATATTAGACGAAATGCTTGAAGAGCGATTGGATGAAAATTTGGGGGCGCATATCGTATCTTCGGAACGAATGCACGAATATTATTGCTTTTTTTTTTATTTGATAGAGCATAAAAAAAGAAAGCAAACGTGATAGATTACATTAATTAAATATTAAAATGTAGAATTAAAAAAAATTTTTTAATTTTTTTGTGCATCAATTTAATGTATAAATGGGTGCGCCAGGTGCTCGTGGTTAGCACCAATACTTACCACGGGGCGCTGGTGCGCCCCTTGATAAAAATGGCAACAAGATCGTGCATGCCAATAGGCTCCGTAAATCTCTTTTGAACTGAGACTTTAAACATAGGCAAAAAATAGACACAAAAAGCGAGAGCGAGTAACAAACGGCGTAAAGACACGTAAAAATGAATAAATAGGAAGAGGCAGAAAAAATATACATAATTATAAAATAAATAAAAATAAAATATGATAATAATAGAAAAATATGAAAAATAAAATATAAAAAGGATAATATAAAATAGAATAAGTAAGAAAAAAAACGAGTAAATACCGACATCAAATTAGGATTAAAAATACGGTAATAATCACAAGCCGAAGGATTATGAATAAAAGAAACCAGAATTAAAATTTTCTTTATTTTCGAGATAGACTTGGTAAGAATAATGATTTTCTTATGTCTTTTTGCTCTAGTTTACAGTCTTATTAGTGAAGACTGTAGATCACGACACCTTAACATAACACTGTATCTCTACTAGAAGTAGGCGAATGCAAACTCGTAAACTCCTGTAAATGTAATCCGTCTTTACATGCAATTACTATCGTAAACTATCGCCAAACTCATGTAACTGTTAAGAGAGATACACCGGTCCGTATACCATTGCGGAATGTTCTTTTGCTATTCAATAGTAAATCATGGTCAGACTGAATTCATACATGTGATGAGTAGAAGAGCGTGCAAAGAAATGTATGAAATGAAAATATTTAAATACGGAGACGATACAGTGATAAGCGTGATAAAAATTAACTCCAGCGTAACGCATCCAATTACTTACGCAGCCGTACTCAGTAACGATGGGCGATGTTCCGGAAGCGTTTACCGAGACCTTTATGGTGCTTGAGAAAATGTAGTTGTACAAAGAATACTGAAAATCACGTTGAAAGAACACTGCACAAATTAATCTTAATAACAATAAAATCCATTTAAACTCTGGAACATCGTGCACCCTCTCTAACTCTTCTTGCATCGACTTCAAAAACGGATATACCTATTGGGATAGTCTCCCGGCAGACCAGTGCAAATTCGATTGATGCGTAGTCCTGTACGAAGGACTAGACAATAAAATTACGTAAATTAACACCAATAACGACAAAATTGGATATTCACTAACCACCAACGATGTAACTTTCGCGCTGGCAAGTAGTAAAGCGAAAATTTATACAGATATATTATAGTAAAAACAGAAAACCCTAAACTATTTATGTCAGAAAATGTCATGAGCATCTCTTTCGCTAGACTGGGAGGAGGGGTGTCGCTCGATAACCTAGACATCTTCGCGTATTTGAACTCTAAGTTTGTGAATCTAGAAAAATATACCAGGGCACGGGTACAGTCATTGTACTACAGCGTGATACAACAGTAATATAGAATAGGACGGCAGACATTATTAAACGCTTTAGCAATAGAAAACCATTCACCAGACGAATTCGCCTACAATCTCATGAAAGGACCAAGATATATGGCCACTACCGCCGGAGAAGTGGTATACATCGTCGAATGTGTACCTGTAGAAGTTAAGCTCCATCATGGCGAGCACTGTTATGTAGAACTAGAAGTTTCTTGGAACAACCGGACAAAATTTTGAACCCCAAAAACTCACATTTTGGCTAACGTTTGAGTGCAAGTTGAATACTTGGACCAAGTGCAGCTTCAAAAGCTTCTGGATTGAATGCTGGCAGAGGAGCCAGCAACACTAAGGTGTACGGATTGAATCTAGCACGCAATTGCCGTCAGGGATGCTCGACGGATGAAGCAAAGACCATCTCGATCATCTTCGAAGATCCAAGAGAAGGGGCACGCCCAGGCAAAGGAGATGCTAGATGGTGTCATCATCAAACTATAGCATAGTGGCTGGTCAAGCCCATTCGTGATGACCAAGAAGGCGAATAGCAAATATAGATTCTGCATTCACTTCAGAAAGGTCAATGCAGTATCGAGACCGAATGCTTATCCACCGCTAAAGATGGATAGCATCCTGCGCAAGCTGCAAAGGGCGAGATATATCTGATTTTCGACCTGAACAACACCTATCACCAGATACGGCTGAAAGAGAAGTCGAGACCGCTCACGTTGTTTACTGTGCCCAGACTCGGACTCTTCCAGTACATGTGGATGCCGTACGAGCTCAGCTACTCTGGTGCGACCTTCTAGCGGCTCATTGATATAGTAATAGGCCCGAGACTCGAGCCGTTTACATTCTCCTACCTCGACGACGTAATCATCGTAACGGAGACATTTGAGGAGCCCATGCGGCGGCTTCGGCAAGTATTGAGGCGGATTCAAGCAGCCAGTTCAACGATCAACCGCGAGAAGAGTCGGTTTCAAAATACTTCGGGGTGCTGGTAAATCGGGAAGGCTTTCGCCTGAATCCAGCCAAAGTCACTTCTATGATTTTCTTCCCAGTACCCAAGAATCTGCGACAGCTGCGCAGATTCTTAGGCATGGCGCGGTGGCACCGCAAATTTCTAAGGAATTTGGCCACGATTTTCGAACCGCTTACGCGCTCGACTACGAAGGGTGGGCGCTATGAATGTGGGGTGGGGAAGCATCAAGCCGCCTTTGAGCAAATGAAGGCACTATTAGTTTCTGCTCCTGTCCTACAAAGTCCAAGGTTTGACGAAGAGTTCGTCATTTAGACGAACGCGAGTGACACGGGAGTCGGAGCCATGTTACTCCAAGTGATCGATGGAGAGGAACAACCGTTTGAGTACGCGAGTCGTACTCTAAGCTCTGTGAAGAGGAACTATAGCGTCACAGGAAGAGAGTGTCTTGCTGTAGTTTGAGCCATCGAAAATTGAAGCCGTACGTGGAGGGCTTTGAGTTTAGAATCATAACTGACCACAGCAGCCTCCGCTGGCTCAGTAGCCTCCACAATTTGACCGGAAGGGTGGCGTGGTCGGCTTTTGAGCTGCAAGGCCATCGATTTACCATTGAGCACCGGGAAGTGTGCTCAATTACGTGCCTGATGCTCTTTCATTGATGTTTGAAAAAGAAGTAGGGCCGAACATGACGGCGTTAACCTCGGCGATAGGCACAAAAAATGAATGATACCTTCAACGCTTCAAAAAGGAGCTCTCGATACATCTTTGCTTGAAAGTGGATTGGGTCAGCGATATAAGTACGATCCCAAAACGATCATCGAGGATGCATGCAGTAGTACTACTGACCAAGAAAGGCAAGCTATATAGCAAACTACGTACGCAGATGCCAAGTCTGACAACAGTGCAAGGTACAGAAAGATTCAGCCAGCCTAATGGAAAGGAGACTTATTTAGCGGCCATGGCAGGTAATAGCTGCAGATTTGATGAAATCGTTTGTTTGCAGTTGTCGAGGTCTCGAGTACATCCCGGTGTTTCAGGATCTATTTACCAAACAAGTTGAATATGACCCACTACAGAAGGTGAAAGTCAAAGCTGTGCTCAAGACACTCTTCAAGCGAGTCGTACTTTGATTTGCCTCGCTGGAGGCGCTCCTGTCCGATAACAGCATGGAATGTAAGAATCGAGTAGTCGGTCGACCTAGAGTATCCACAACACATAACTTATCACTCGCAGGATAATCCGGTTAAGCCAGCGAATCGGACAATCAATACAATGATCATAGCATACTTAGAGGAGTCACATGACCGATGGGACGAGCATCTAAAAGAGGTGGCGTTCGCCTTTCATACGGCGGAGTAGAACGCCGTTGGAGCAAGTCCAGCGATAATCAACTAAGATCGACAGCCTGCCCCACTAAAGAGCAACGCAAGGAGGCTGCGAGAGGCTTCTTCTCAAACACAGTAGGAGGAGGCAGTACTAAACTAAGCAGAGCGCGTGTGGAAGCTACCAGGACTTCACGCACGCGCATCTGAAATTGCGGGAAAGCTAGCCCCGAAGTTCGCGGGGCCTTATGAGGTCAGCAAGACCCTCGGTAGCAACACGTACGAGCTGTGGGATGGAGATGATTGTACGATTCGTCCCGTATACGTCAACCAGTTGAAGAAGTACGTAGCTGACCGCCAACACACTAGATATGACGAGCCGTACTCTCGACGCGGCGGGGCCTCTCTTTCGCACAAAAAGCAGGCCCCGTCCCTAGCGGAGGACCAACGCAGTGTGAAAGCGCGACCGCTGCGCCCTTTAAGAATTGAGGTCGACCACCAAAGACGGTGTGCGTTGTGTGGCGTCCTGCGGGTAGTGTAGAGAAGCCACCGCCGAATGAGGCTCGACCTAATCCCGTTGCGAGCGTAAGACGAGGTCTGGGAAGGCTACTAGAAACGGAAAAGAAAACTGACAAGATGCGCACGAACTCTAAAACACAACCCGGCAACCCCAACCCAAATCAAAAGGGAGTGCTTAAAGTAGCTGCCAATTAGCAGCGACTGGGGGAGGGCTGTGGCAGGTGGCCATGAGAAGTTAGGCCACCTGTCATGAGGTAAATATAAAAGTTTGCGGCGATGTCGATCAAAAAATCGATAGCGCACCGCAGGAAATCAATAGCGCAGATCGAGAAACCGATCTAGAAATCGATAACGCAGCGCGGGAAATCGATCCAAGCGATGCGAGACAGGAAAGGGGGATCCTTCTTTTCATTTATCTCGTTAGAACGTGACCTACATGCAAGCCAAAAAGGGCGCTAAATTCAGCTACGCCGATGGAGAATCGAGCTCCGACGATTTCAAAGTAACAGTAGGTGGCTATTTACTAGGTGTACAAGTATGAAATGCGGATTTTAGACAACAGATGGTGTACCAATGCAGTTTAAGCTGCTATGATTTGAAACTGCGCCATTTTGTTGTGTCATCAACAAGTTCAGACGCGCATAAGCGATAGACTAAAAAAGTATGTGCATCGTGTTGTATTGTTGTGTTTAATATGTCAAAATTTATACCGAACAAAGAGCATTCGCGAACAGCATTAATTTTTTGTTTTCATTTGAAGAAAACTGCTGCTGAATCCTTTCGATTACTACGAGAAGCTTATGGTGAAAATGCTCCATCGCAAGATACGTGTAAACGATGGTTTCAGCGTTTCAACAAAAGTGGCTTCGACGTTGCAGACAAGGAAAATGGAAAACCGCCAAAAATTTCGAAGATATGGGTTTGTAAGCATTGTTAGACGAAGATTATTCGCAAACACAAAAACAACTCGCACAGCAATTAAGAGTTTCCCAACAAGCTGTTTTCTATCACCTGCAAGCGATGGGGAAAATTCAGAAAAGTCGTAGATGGGTAACACATGAGTTGAATGACAGGCAACTTGAAAATCGCAAAATCACATGTGAAATTTTGCTCGCTCGGTACAAAAGGAAGTCGTTTTTGCATCGAATAGTAACAACAGGGGATGAAAAGTGGATTGATTTTGAAAATCCCAAACGCAAGAAATCATGGGTAGACTCAGGAGCACCATCCATATCGACCGCAAGACGAAATCGTTTTGGCAGAAAGACGATGCTCGGTGTTTAGTGGGACCAGAGGGGTGTGGTCTATTATGAACTATTGTAACCTGGGAAAACGGTTAATACTACACGTTATTAACAACAATTAACCGATTTAAACCGTTTGCTGCTTGACAAAAGTCCAGAATACCGAAAGAGGCAACACAAAGTAATTTTTCTTTATAACAATGCTCCATCACATACGGCAAAACCGGTTCGCGACACATTGGAAGCACTCAACTGAGAAGTTCTGCCTCATGCAGCTTACTCACCAGATTTAGCTCCTTCTGATTACCACTTGTTTGCATCGATGGGTCACGCACTTACTAAGCAGTGCTTTGATTCCTACCAAGATGTCAAAAAATGGCTCGATGAATGGTTCGCGACAAAAAGGGAAGATTTCTACTGGTGTGGTGTTCACAAATTCCCCGAAAGATGGAAAAAATGTATAAAAAGCGATGGAGCATACTTTGAATAAAGCACTTTTTAGTATTCTGCTAAATTTAACGTGTTATTTATCCTTTTAAAATCCGTATTCCATATTTGTACACCTGATAGATAGTCCGCGTGCATGTCGCGATATCTTATTTGTGTGATTGCGTTAGGTAATATAATTATTTGTTACGAGGCATGAGTGAGAGGTTAGCTTTCACTAGCACATAGTAGGATTAGTGTGTGTACGCGCGTATAGTCTCTCAGTTGACCACGGAAGGCCGCATTCTACCCGCTGACCAGCCTGCGGGTATAAGGGCTGGTTCACACCCCTTTACTACGTGAACATACCAAGGCGAGTGACGGACACGCATACGCAGTGCGTTATATTTTTGTTATTATTGTATATTATTGTTTGCGATTCCCGGAAAGGAGAAGGATAGGGAATATTAAGTCAATTTATAAACCATTTGTATATTGTTTTTACTCATTTTGACTCAATAAATATGAACTGCGCATAACGGATGCGCGTTTAGTTTATTCTCCAGTTTTCCAGCGTTCCATTCCCGAAATCGCCGCCCCCCCGGGTGTGTCGACTCACTGTTGACACAAAAATCTAATTAAAAAAAACTAAATTTGTGTTTATTTTAGTGAACGAGGAGCCCGCGCGTAATTTGATTGTTGAATTTGGAGGATCTTCTCGCAAACTCATAGTTCTGCAGCGTGTATTGCAGACACTCTCGGCAATTCATAAGAGCACCTGGAAATTATCTCAAGTCGTTTTAAGAAAATATCTCCGCTTTGCAAACGCACATGCTTAGCTTTGTTTTTATCTCACGCCACAGTAGCTTAGGAACACCCAGTTAATGTTTGTTTATCTTGTTTTGAAGAGCACACCGAAACAAGAGAATCCGCCGTGGCAATCCGTCAAGCGCGAAGGTATATTTTAAGCTCGACTACTGTCGAGCGAACCCAGGAATCGCGCAAAGGCACGCTACTTCTTTCGCTGCGTGCGCGTTGTGGGTGCTCCTGCTCCAGCCGTCGCCACTCTGATAGTGTGTGTTTGTGAGCGCGTGCTTGGAGGGGGAGGGGCTTACGTCTAGCGCTATTAAGCTCTGCACACCCCGTGGGAGCTTATACTTGGTGCTTACCTAGTGTGTGTCTGTGTGTGCGGGTATGCGGTCATATATTAATTTAATAAACAATGTAGTTGTTCTTCGTTTTAAAAAATAATATAAAAATTATTCGAGAACTTGAAATACAGGGTCCGGCAATGAAACCTCCCTTATTCGAAGTAGCCGGCGTGCAAGTTGTAGCGGAGGTACTGATGTGGAGGAGGTATTGTTTAAAAGCGGTGTTCGTGCCATTTTTAGTGTGCGCCGTGGCTTTACTTAGTGAGCATCATGCGTTTGTTGTGGAGGTATTTATTAGTAACCGTGGTTCTGTGATTAGCATGCAGTGAGCGTTTTGGATACGATTCAAACTTGGCCGACGTAATCGTGTCCCGAATGGAAAAACTATTCAGCTGTGGGTATTAAACTTTAGAAACACAGGTTCAGCACTGAAAAAAAACCTACTGGCCGACCTTGGACTGCAGTAGCGCTGAAAAATGTAGTGCGTGTAAGAACGTCTTTCCAACAATCACCAAGGCGTTCAGCACTTAAACATTCAGCTGTCCTGGGATTATCTAACAGGAGTGTAAGAAGAATTTTTCATAGAGATCTTCATATGCACCCCTTCAAAATGATGATTACCCAGAAATTAAATGGAAGAGATTTTGAAAGTCGCAGAGCTGCATGTAAAGAAATTCTTCAAAACATTCCCCCTTAGCGCTTTGTTTATTTCTTTGGATGAGGCCCGCTTCCACTTATCAAGAACTGTGAACGAATAGAATTTCTACACCTGGGCTACAGAAAATTCTAGTGAAATTCATCAGCGACCACTATATAGCCCTCATGTGACAGTTCTAAGAGAAATGACACGAAGATGTATGGAGAACTTTTGGGAAAGACTTCATCAATCTGTCAACAATAGAGGACGTTATTTAGCGGATATAATTTTTAAAACCAAATAATCCAAAATGACAAAGTATATATTTTTCATAAATAAAAGTATTTTTTCTTTTTTTTTTTAGTTTTTATGTGATGATCTATTAAAATAAGGGAGATTTTATTGCCGAACCCTGTATAATAAGAAAATATTTTCACTATGCCCTGCATTTCATTTAAGTTGATTTTTTGAATTCATGTATAATTTATTGAATTGGAATTTAACATTACTTCAACATCATCTTATGATTGTTTTTGCTATTATTTATAATAGCATAAGAGAGAGGTAAAATAATTGCTATTTTTGAAACTAAATTTTTAAAAACAACTAAGAACTTGTTTGCCGGGATTTTTTTATTGACCTATTTTCTGTCTTATAGCGCTATCTCTATGCTCTGTACCAGTAAGCGAGGGTTACCATTATTCTAAGTAAAAAATTCTATAAAAAATATTTGTTATTCTCCAAACTATTTTATTAAGTAGTATTAAAATGCATTTTGAAAAGAAAGTTCAAAAAGAGAAAAGATATATTTTAAGTGGAAAAAGTATAGTTAGAAAAAAGGGCATTTTTATTGTTTCGGGCACCAAATTGACGTACATGTGTTTAGCCCGGCATTTTTCGCTTCGGTAAAGTGTATGAACTATTTTTTTTTGCGTTGCAAAAAAACTTGTCAATTCTTGGCCTATGCTTAGGCTAAGTTTCACTACGGTCTGTGTATTTAAAAGGTAAGCTGTGGAGGGAGGCTTTCTAACGGTAGAGCGCTTGAAAATAGATCAATGCCGGCGGTCGGTATTATCGACGCGCATCTTTCCTTTTGACAAGCAAGGGCAGGTAAAGCAGGGAGAAAACTTATCGGCTGTCGCAGAAAAAAAACGGAGATCGTATACCGACGTTTTAATATTTTGTCTATATAAATTTCGTTTATTCTAAGCAAGTGAAAAATTAATTTTTTTAAATTAATTGATAAATCTTTTAGTTCAAATATACATACAGGGTGACAAATAAAAAGTTGTCTAAAGTAATCACATAATTTTGAGATGAGTGCAGGGAAAAAAATTATAAAAATACATATTAAATGAGTGAAATGGTCATTTTTATTTAAAATAGGTTTCAGTTTAATCGAACATTTTCAACAGACACATATTACGTTTTTAAAATAATGACAAAACCTGGCTAGGGAATAACTATTAATGGTAAATATTTTCGAAGTGATCCCCATCTGAACTTGTACAATAATCATGCCGTTTTTGGGAACTATGAAAAACTTGTTAAATTTAAGATGAAGAAATACTCGAGATTCCTTTTCTAACAGCTTCTCTCAAATCATCTTTGGTCTTGGGTTTTTCCGCATAACAGTAATCTTTCAGGTAGCTCCATAAGAAAAAATTACACGGGTTTAGGTCCGGTGAATAAGGGGGCCATTCTTTGCCTTCGTTGTTAAACTTAGGATATCCTAAACCGATGACGCGTTCACCATAAACTTCGAAAATAGCTTCAAATTCCTTTTGAGTTCTATGTGGCGTAGCACCATCTCGCATAAAATAATAGTTCCTGACAAATCCACGTTTCTAAGCAAAAGAAAAAAATTTTATAAGGAACTTAATGAAATTTTTAATTACTAATCTTAGTGTCTCTCGATTCAGTTTTAAAGCTGCTGCAGCTTCTCTTATTAAATTCATTGAATTATTCTTGCAATGTTCTTCGACCTCGGCAACCTTATCTTCTGTTGTAACTGTGTATGAAGGACCAGACAGATCATGACGAAGATCGTCTAGAGTATAATAATTGATGAAGTTATCAATTACTCTGAGAAAGAAGTAAAAAAAATTTGAATACTTTATTAAAAAATGTAGTCACACTATAAAGTCAAATATAATTTTTTTTATTCTTACCTTCTAAGAGTATTTTGACTGGCTACTCTGTTACTTCTAAACTTAGTACGAAAACCTCTATACGCTTCAGTATAGTTTTTACCTTTAGAATAAAATCACTCAATGAGATATAACTTCTCTTTATTCGTAAAATCACTCATTTTAAAGTAAACGTATTGCTATTTACGGCGTCTTAATAGAAACTTACAAAATTCTAGAATGTACCTACGTAAGCCCAGCCTTATGCGATACAGTAGAGAGGGAAAGAGATGCATATACTTTAGGCAACTTTCCATTTGTTACCCTGTATATATTAGTTTTTTTGAAGTTGATTTTTTGTATCAAAAAGTGTTTATTGTTGTATAAAGTAAATTTAAATATTTACCCATTTATTAAAATCAAATTAAACTTATTCTCTTTTATAAACTAAATTTATTTAAATACTTTATTTGTTACCTTCAAAGTAACAATTTGTTACTTTAAATTTTGTGTTCAATTAAAATAATTAAATATATGTTTAAATGTATTAGGTCAGCTTTATTTATTATTATTTGATTCTTTTAATTTTATTAAATAAAAATTTAATAACAAATATTAATTACAGATCGCAGCCTGTTCTTGATGATTCTTCAGGTAAAAGTGGTGCAAAATTTTATCAATCATTTGATAAGTTATTTATAATAAAAACTCTAACTAGTGAAGAAGTAGAGAGAATGCACTCATTTCTAAAACATTATCATCCGGTAAGAATGAATCAATTGACTTGGATTTAAAATATTCATAATTTACTTTAAATATATATTAAAAATTTTTTCATATAGTTTTCATTAAATTTTTATCGGATCTTATTTTTGATGTTGGATCTAACTTTTATATTATTTATATTCATTTTGTTTTCCTCCTTGTATTCATCGACGTAACTGAATCAAAGGCATGTTTAAAAAACCATGTTAGATGTTAAACCTTTTCTTTGATTTGTTCTGTCAGGATGGTTCGTTTAAGTGCCTTGGTAAATACCTACTCGCCAAAAAAGTTCTAATATCCAATTTCTCGTTGCAAGAATGTAATACCTCAAGTTTTTATTAACCCACGAGAATTGCAAGATTATTATAAATTTAAAGCCTTTATCTATCTTTCAGTCTGTTTACTAATGATTATGTTCGACGAAACTCTGAAACAAATGTGCCTTCGGTTTTGAATATCAAATTAACAAATTGAATGTTGTCTGGCTACAGCTTCAAAAAGAAATTTTCTTCTTTGACTTTTCCTTATTTATCTTTATTGTAGAATCTACGCTATATAGTTTTCACCGATGATATTTGAGTTTCGAAGTCTAGCGTCTAGTACTTCGCAAATATAATTAACTCGTTCATTATTTTTATCATTGAAATACAGGGTGGGGCAGGGAAGTATCCCTATTTATTAGTGCCGCTGTCAGCAGTAGACATGGCTTGGTCGAACGAGCAACGCGCTTCTAAAACGTTTTACGGGCGATTGATCTTCCGGTATGATTGATTGCATTCCATGGCCCGCGCACTCGCCAGATTTAACTCCGTGTAATTACTTTTTATGGGGCTACCTTAAAAGTGAAGTGCTCAAACATCGACTTAGGACCCTGGAAGCCTTGAAGCATGCAATTTGCCTTGAAGCTGGGCGCATTTTACCACAGATGCTTTGCAAAATTATGCAGATTTTCAGAACAAGACTACAACAGTGTATTAACAATGAGAGACATCACTTGAATGGTGTGTTCTTTAAAACAAGGTCAAACTAACTTCCAACTTTACGCTTCAGACACCACAATAAAGATTTTTTCTAACATTTTTTGTTTTTTTTTTAATTTACATTCAAAGTTAGGGATACTTCCCTGTCCCACCCTGTATATTGGAAGTGTGAATAAGTTCTCGACGTTTCACCGTCAGATGGTGGTACAAAAATGTTGTTTGTATAATTCAAGATGATGATGCATCTATATTAAAGTTCTATAATCTATGTTTAAAATCAGTGCCAATCTTTCCATTAACCTATAAAAAACATTTTCTTTTTGTAGCATAAAACATGTCAAATTTCGTGTCAAATAAATCGTTTTTGCGGGAAATTTTACTGCACTATTTTATTCAGAAGAAATCTGCAGCTGAAGCACACAGAATTCTTGTAGAAATCTATGGTGATCATGCTTTGTCAGAAAGAATATTCAGAGATTGGTTTAACCGATTTAAAAATGGTTATTTTGATGATTAAGATAATGAAAGCAGTGGTAGACCAAATAAGTTTCAAGCCAAAGAATTGGAAATATTGCTTGCTGCAGATCCATGTCAGTCGCAATCTAATGCTGAAAAATCATTAGGAGTTGATCGAACAACAGTTTTGAAACGTTTGACAGCATTAGGAATGATATAAAAAAAAGGATCTTGGGTGCCATACGAACTGAAGCCGAGAGACGTCGAACGGTGTCTTGTCACGTGTGAACAGCTGCTTTAACGACAAAAAAGAAAAGGTTTTTTGCATCGTATTGTGACTGGTGATAAAAAGTAGATATACTACAGTAATCCCAAGAATAAGAAATCGTGGGTAAAGCCCGACTAAGCAGTAGCATCAACGCCAAAGCAGAATATCCACGGTTCCAAGCTCATGCTGTGCATTTGGTGGGATCAGCTGGGGGTGGTGCATTACGAGCTGCTCCAACCCAACGAAACCATTTTAGGAGATATCTATCGACGACAATTGATGCGTTTAAGCCAAGCATTGAAAGAAAAATGGCCGCTATACTCGTACACTCTGACAAAAAAGTATCCGGAAATTCTCATTTAAATTGCCCGCGTTGAGTATTTTTAAGTATTTGAAGTTTTTGTATGTTGGTAGGACTGTCCGTAATTACTATGCCAAACATGAGTGCGGTCTGTCAACTAGTTTGTTTACGACAGCTGTTGAAACCAGTCGACCTCAGTGATAGTCTGCAAATGTTACAATGGAAAAAAATATTGAACAAAGAGTTTGTCTCAAATTTTGTGTTTTGAACGAAATTTCGTGTGCTGAATCGTTGCGAATGCTGGAAAAGGCTTATAGAGACTCTGTTTTATCGAAAACCCAAATGTACGAATGGTACCAAGCCTTTAAAAACGGTCGGGAGATCGTCGAAGATTTGCCTCGTTTAGGACGACCGTCGACCTCTTCAACCAACGATAACGTCGGAAAAATCAAGGAAATTGTGCTCGAAAATCGTCATGCCAGTGTTAGTGAGATAACTCGTGATCTTAACATCTCTCGTGAAACCGCTTGTTTGATTTTGGTGAACCAATTGGACATGCAGCGCGTCGCGGCTCGGCTCGTTCCGTTAGAGCTGAATTTTCTTCAAAAACAGTACCGGATGCAGGTAGCTGCAGACATGCTGGATCGTGCGAATTCTGATCCTACGTTCATAGGACGGATCATAACTGGTGACGAGACATGGGTCTATGAATACGACACACAAACGAGCCAACAATCATCGGAATGGGTGGGAAAAAATGAGCCGAAACCGAAAAAACCTCGCGAAAGTCGTTCGAAAATCAAGACGATGCTTATTGTTTTCTTCGATATTCGTGGTGTGGTTCATCATGAATTCGTTCCGCAAGGTCAAACGGTCAATAAGGACTTCTATTTAACTGTTTTGAGGCATTTGTGTGAAAATATTCGTTGTAAACGGCCGGATTTGTGGCAAAACAATTCGTTTATTTTGCATGACGATAACGCACCATCTCATCGAGCCACGATTATTAACGATTTTAAGACCAAACACGCGATAAATACCATCGACCAGCCACCTCATTCGCCTGATCTAGCTCCGTGCGACTTTTTTCTTTTCTCTAGACTGAAATTACCGCTCCAGGGAACCAGATTTGACTCCATAGACGCCATAAAAGAAAATTCGCAGAAGGAGCTGAAGGCCATCCCTGAAAGCGCCTATAAAAAATGTTTCTATGATTGAAAAAAACGTTGGCACATGTGTATCGCTTTAAATGAAGCATATTTTGAAGGAGATTCAATAAATATTAAAGAAGTTTAATATTTTTGCGTTTTATTTCAAATTTCCGGATACTTTCTTGTCAGAGTGTATGAGCAGACACGATAAGGTGATTTTGCTGCACGATAACGCTCGGCCGCATATCGCGTCACCGGTCAAAACATACCTGGAAACGCTGAAGTGGGAAGCTCTACCCTACCCGCCGTACTCTCCAGACATTGCGCCTTCTAATTACTATTCATTTTGATCGATGACTAACGGCCTGGCTAAGCAGCACTTCACTTCGTATAAAGAAAGCAAAAAATGGATCGATTCGTGGATAGCCGCAAAAGAAGTGTCATTTTTTCAACGTGGAATACAAATGCTGCTAGAAAAATGGAAAAAAATAATTTTCAGCGATGGGCAATACTTTAATTAACTTTTTACTTTTTAATTTCTTTTAAATAAAGGATTTATTTTCACAAAAATCGGCGAGAACTTATTCACACTCTCAATATTAAAATTCCTAATTGAGAAAATTGTTAGTTTGCTCATTCATATTAGGATTGTAGGTGAGCTAAATCCGTTTTATAATATTTATAATGAACCATAGAGATTGAAGAAAAGTAACTCTTTAGAGTACCTTTACATAAAAGGTTCTTAACCTTGCTGTTAGTATGTACATATATATATATATATATATTATATAAATTAAATGGGTAATAGGTGGTTAGGCTAGTACTAATTAACAATATATGACGCGACAATCCAAACTGATTTACTTATTAAGGGGGGAAATCACAGTAAAATTTTCAATTTTTCGAAAAAAATTTTTTTCGCCTAAAAGGTGCTTTAGGGTCTTAAAAATAATATACCAAATGATGGAACACGGCAAAAGTGTCCGAGTGCCCAAATTTTTTATTTTGCGGTAACGCCACTCAGGTATGCTCCGAGCGCCTTTTGTGATTTAAACGCGTTTTTCTCGAAACCACTTTTTTTGAGCTCGCCGAAGACATAACTCGAGCAAATCTTTACCGATCGACTTGAAATTTTGACAGCAGCTTCAAAATATCTTTCTCCATGGAGCTACGTAAGATTTTTTATTTTATATGGCTTAGTTTTTGTATCGAAGATTTGATGGCGTTTTTTTTTGTTAAAAATTTAACTTTATTTTTAAACATGCACCATTTTGTGAAAAATCAATACATTGAAAAAATCCTACGTAGCTCGCTAGCTGTTGTTACATGAAAACTAAAAAATTTTGGTTTTTTCTTCCAAGTCGAAAATTAAGGAGTCTACGTTTTCGGCCATCGACACGCTTTTAAAAATAGGCGCCTTGGGGCATATGCTGCGCAGCCGCCATTTTTTAATATTTTTTATCAAAAAAATTACATTTTGTACTTCTTAAGTATTGCTATAAAACCTACTTTACAGATTTTCGATTGATACTTTTATTCAGCCAAAATTAATTCCCGAAAATATGCCTATTTTTTTGTGTGCTACTGTGATTTTCCCCCTTAATATGATAAAAATTAACTATGCACGCCTGCGAAATTGAATTGTTTGGATTGCCTTTGCAAGATTTATGCTAATATGATGCTTAAGTGTTAGTATTTTGTTTTTGTATGGTTATATTTATAAATTCTATACTATATGTATTAATCTTATGTATACACATATATATATATTAGGGTGTCCCTTAAATTTCAATTTCAATGTATTTTTACGCATACCTTCTAAAAACTTTCATATTGACCTAATATAGTCTAGAAATAAATATTAGCCCGATTTATAAACGATAACCCGTGCCGACTTGAGTTTTTAACTTGTCCATACAAGTCGCGCGGGTGCAGCGCTGTGACCTGTTACTGCGAGTTTCAATTGTCATTTCATACGTGATTTCTAACATTATTAGTGCGTTGTTGTTTATTGTGTGAAGATGTCTGTGGAATTACGAAGTGATAAACAAAGTATTTACCTTATCGGACTTCCAAGCCACCAGATAAATGATGCAAAATTACCATGTAATCGACAAGTTCTCACCGTTTTATTTTACAATATTCGTGAAGTCAATCTGACTGTTAGTGAAAGTGCGAATCTTGTTATAAGAGAGTGCATTATATTTTGGGAAAAAGCCAGAATTCCTACAAAGGCGTTTCCTAACTGCGTGAAGAAACTTGTTGACTTATATCATGTTTGGAGGGATCTGCAAAAAAACTGTGAGAAAACTCAGGTGACGTTCAAGAACCGTGAAAATAATTTTGTAAAAGACCTGGATAACTTATTTGATATTGCACATGCTGATGCCTTCGACAGAATGAAGTTAGAGGAAGACAAAGAATTTTTAAGGAAACAGAGAGAGCCTGGTCGACCGGGATGCTTAGGTGAAATTGACAAAAAATTGGCGGAGAAAGAAGAACGAATTAGGCAAAGACGATTGGAAGAAGAGGAAAGAAAGTTAAAACAAAGAGAGTTATTGGCTGTTGCATCTACTTCTTCGATAGATAGCTTGGAATATCTTGAGAATTCGTATGAGGAACAGATTTCGAACTCTGAACTTAGTACTCGGATTCCTTGCCCTGAAAAAAGTTCTAAAAGAGGCACGAAAAGTTTTATAACTCCTAAACTGGTAGCAGCTTTAGATCGATGCCAATTAAGCATAAGGGACTCAGTTTACATTCTCCATGCGGTTGTAGAAGCGCTTGGTCTGAACAGCGATGATTTCCCTATTAACAAATCCTCGATTCAGCGAATTCGGACTCAGGCGAGAAAATCCAGGGCAGAAGCAATAAAAACTGACTTCCAGAATAACTTGCCTGACGTTGTCACAGTCCATTGGGATAGAAAACTATTACCTGGATTGGATGTACGAAGTTCAAAAGAAGAACGCTTACCAATTATTGCTTCATTTCACGATAGAGAACAGCTTCTTGCAGTACCAAAATTAGAGAGTTCTTCTGGAAAACATCAAGCTAAAGCCATTTCAACTGCACTCTTTGACTGGAACCTCCATGATAAAGTACAGATAATGTGCTGCGATACAACAGCTTCAAATACTGGCCGTTTCAGTGGAGCTTGTCCTATTTTTGAGCAGACTTTAGAAAGGGAATTGCTGCTTTTTGCTTGTCGTCATCATATTTATGAATTGGTGCTTAAAGATTGGTTTTTAGAAGGAGATACAGAGAATAAACTAAAACTCAGGCCCCCCGGAGCTTTGCATCAAGCGCGATGAATGGCGAGAGCAATCTATTCTATAAAAATATGTTTGCTTCAATCGCAACTTAAAATTACTGCAAAGGACAAAAATGCTCTACAAGATGTTTGCTTATTTATCGCCACCTTGTATACTAAACCTTGGCTCGAATGCACAGTTGCAATCAAAGCACCTAACCAAGACTTGTGCTTTTTGAAAGCTCTAAAAGAATATGAGAAAGTGGACGCGACAAGTTCCAAGGCATCCATAAGCAAGTTTGTTCATCATTTATGGTATTTGTGTGAAGAAACAGTCATGTTATCACTCTTTGATAAAGAAGTTGATTCCAAAACCAAGACAAAAATGATTAATAATTTAAACAAAGAAGAAAGTTCAGATTCCGCTAAACGCTATCTTCCATCGAAGGAAGAAATTACGCAAAATTTGTTTGGTAAGCTTAATATTTTCTTGTTTCTTTTTTCAAAGTTTCGTGGCTTAGTTTTTGCATATTTAAACTGTTTTTTCTTTCTTACAGAAATGACGCTGGATGATTTTGTGACTCAAAGAAGCAAACAATTTCTATCTCGACTGCAGATCGACGAAAGTTTTCTTCGGGAAGATGTATCTTCTTGGGGTGACAATCTTGCTTTTTTAGAAGCTAGAAGACAAATAAGTCGTTTGAAGGTCGTAAATGACACTGCTAAAAGAGCTGTTAAATTAATGCAAGATTTTAATGGACTTATCACGGCTGAAGAAGAGCAAAAACAGTTTTTGTTGCGTTGTGTTCAGGAACATAGAAATCTGTATCCAGACTGTAAAAAAACTACACTAAAGAGAAGTTACCCTAATTAATTATTTATTTATAATATAATTTGTATTTAAATAAAAGTTTATGTTGATCTTATTTTATTTTTACTCATATTTACTTCATTTGTTGCATTTTTATTAGTTTTGGATCAAACCAAAATGTTAGGCCAAAACACCATTTTCTATTAAACTTTAGAGCTCGGTCGGCACGGGTTGCAATCATGCTATAAATATGAAATTTCATATTTAAGTACATTTTAGCATTTTTAAAAAAAGTAAAGGGTATGCGTTTCGAAATTCTAAAAAAAAATTTTTTTGCCATATAAGGGACACCCTAATATATATATATGTATATGTATATTGTAACAGGGTGGCAGTTTTAAAGGTGAACTGCCACCGGAGCAAATAACCTCGGGGGACGCGCAATTCGCGAATAGCGCGAAACTAATGCGCAGTGCCCGCTACTCGGCTGTTATAGCCTGTGACAACATTGCTCCTAGGTCCGGGCACGAGGAGCCGTCTTTCGGACCGTACTTACCCGCTACAACGCCGCGCAATCCTCGTTGCGCGGCTTGTGTGTCGTCCTCACCCGGCTAGCTGATGTCTCGGAGAGGGTGGTATTTGGAAGGGAGGCTGAAATCCCCTCGTTTTCTGAAGTGAAAAGAAAAGGAAGCGTAAATAAATAAAATAAAGAAAAAAATGAAATATTATTTGAAAAAAAAAAAACAAAATATGAGAAAAATACCAAAAGCAAAAAAAAACAATAATAAAAGTACCAGAAAGAAAAATACAGGAACTGAACAGCAGAAGAAAATAGGAAATATTAAAATGAATAAAACAATTTAATAAATAGATAATTTAACAAAAACCAAAAAAAAATTAATGGGTGCACAACTTTGCTGCCGCCATTTTTTTCCGAAATTCGATGCTTTATTGTAAAAAACTGGTTATACATTTATGATTCAAAGTATTGTCCATCGCTGGCCACTACTTTCTCCCATCTTTCGGGCAGCATACGAATTCCGCGTTGAAAAAACTGGTCATCTTCTGAATCGATCCACGAATTGATCCAATTTTTTACTTCTTCATAAGACCGAAAGTGCTGGTCAGCCAGGCCGTGTGCCATTGATCAAAACAAGTGATAGTCCGAGGGAGCAATGTCTAGAGAATACGGCGGTTGGGGTAGGACTTCCCATTTCAAAGTTTCCAAGTATGTCTTGACCACTTTCGCAACATGGGGTCAAGCATTGTCATGCTGTAAAATCACTTTATCATGTCTCTCGTTGTATTGCGGCCGTTTGTCTTTTAATGCTCGGCTCAAACGCATTAATTGCATTCGATAACGATCGCCTGTGATTGTTTCAGTCGGTTTTAACAACTCAAATACACTACTCCAAGCTGGTCCCACCAAATACTGAGCATGACCTTGGAACCGTGAATATTCGGTTTGGCCGTCGACGTGGAAGCATGAGCATGAAGCTGAGATATCCCCATGATTTTCTGCGTTTGGGATTATCGTAGTGAACCCATTTTTCGTCCCCAGTCACAATGCGATGCAGAAATCCCTTCCGTTTTTGCCTTGCAAACAGCTGTTCACAAACACACAAACACCGTTTAACATCTCTCGGCTTCAACTCGTACGGCACCCAATTTCCTTGTTTTTGAATCATTCCCATGACTCTCAGGCGTTTTGAAATAGCTTGTTGCGTCACTCCCAATGATCCTGCCAATTTTTGTTGCGTTTGACACGAGTCTTGATCAAGTAATGCCTCTGATTCTGCATCTTCGAAAAACCTTCTTTCTTCCACCGCCATGCTGGTCTTCAACGTTAAAATCGCCGTTCTTGAAGCGTTGAAACCACTCTCAGGACGTTCTTTCACTAATAGCGGCCTTACCATAGGTATTTGAGAGCATTCGATGAGCCTCAGTCGCAGATTTCTTTATATTAAAGCAGAAAATTAAAACCTTCCGCAAATGACGAGAATTTGGCTCGTAAGCTGACATGTTAAATCGAGAATAACTTTATGATGCAGACACAAATCGACTAATATTTCGATGGCGTTATGTTTACAAATACCTAAGCTTATTGTATGAAATCTATGATTTATTTATTTTAACGACCACTTACTGCTACAGCCATCTATTGCAAAACGGCGATAAATTATAAAAAGAGAAAATAAATAATAACCAAAATAAATATTACAAAGGATAGACGAGGGACGCATACAATAAAGATATATTTAAGTCTAGCCTAAATACGCGCTACTCTGCGCGGACGGGCTCTATGCGCTAGAGTCCGAAACTCTATCTTAACGGACCCTAGGAGTGAGAGAGAAAAAGCTCTCCCACTTGCGTGCGCCGAACTTTATGCGAGTGCGAGAGAGAAGACGTCTCTCCCGCACTGTGCCCGTATAAGTGAGAGAGAAAGCGCTTTACCACTCGCGCGTTTTTTACTTAAGAGAGAAGGATTCTCTTCCGCACTGAGCCCGTAGGAGTGAGAGACAAAGGGCTCTCCCATTCGCGCGCTTAGCCTTACGCGGGTGCGAGAGAGAACGCAACTCTCTCGCACTGATTCTGCTAGAGTAAGAGAGATAAAGATCTCTCACTCGCACGCGCCTATTCTTACACAGGTGCGAGAAAGAACACAACTCTCTCGCCCTACGTCTACAAGAGTAAGAGAGATAGCACTCTCTCACTCGCGCGCGCCTAGCCTTACATGAGTGCGAGAGAGAACGCAACTCTCTCGCACTAATTCTGCTAGAGTAAGAGAGATAGCGCTCTCTCACTCGCACGCGCCTACTCGTACACAGGTGCAAGAGAGAACGCGACTCTCTCGCCCTACGTCTACAAGAGTAAAAGAGATAGCGCTCTCTCACCCGCAGGAACCGAATAAAAAAAAAAGAAAAGAAGGGGGTAACTAGCGAAAGTTACCCCAGCGCAAATATAAAAAAAGATAAAATTTTGCACGCCGCCGAAAGTACAAAAAGACTTGCGGGAATGGCTGGCCAGGCGCGCACAAAGAAAAGACGCCGTCCGCAACGATCTAAAAGGATGCCGCCGATGGTTCCGTGAATCGGGGCACGCAAGCTGCTTGTTACTTCGCCGCAGCGAGGTGGCGGCGCTTGGAACACTGCAGCTGGCTGTGCACCACTCACTTGCGCAAAAAAAGAAAACGAAAAAAGAACTCCGCGAAAACAAAACGGTGAAATTCGCGGGAAGAAAAAGCGCGTCTCTCCTTTAAAAATGGCCGAGAGTGACTGGGCAAAAACGCGGCTAGATGATCATTCATCTAGCCTAAACCTATTTTTTTCATAATATGATACACGACTAACATTTAATGTTGGCGCGTGCCGTATCTTCCCGTCCGGGACCGTCACGTTACCGAAACATAACTTGGCTCGTGGACCGCAGAAGTGCGCAAAATACAAATATGCGCGGATCACGAAGTGCTCTCCGTGACAATATATATATATATATATGTGTGTGTGTGTGTATATATAAACCAAGTGTACAAGCATGAAATGCAAATTTTAGACAACAGATGGTGTACCAATGCAGTTTAAGCTATTATGATTTGACACTGCGCCATTTTGTTGCGTCATCAACAGGTTCAGACGCGCATTAGTGATAGACTGGAAAAGTGTGTGCATCGTGTTGTATTGTTGTGTTTAATATGTAAAAACTTATACCGAACAAAGAGCATTCGCGGACAGCATTAATTTTTCGTTTTCATTTAAAGAAAACTGCTGTGGAATCCTTTCGGTTACTACGAAAAGCTTATAGTGAACATGCTCCATCGCAAGATACGTGTAAATGATGGTTTCAGAGTTTCAAAATAGGTGACTTTGACGTTGTAGACAAGGAAAATGAAAAACCGCCAAAGAAATTTGAAGATATGGGTTTGCAAGCATTGTTGGACTAAGATGATTCGCAAATACAAAAACAACTCGCACAGCAAATAGGAGTTTCCAGACAAGCTGTTTTCAATCGCCTACGAGCGATGAAGAAAATTCAAAACAGCGGTAGATGGGTACCACATGAGTTGAATGACAGGCAACTGGAAAATCGCCAAATCACATGTACAATTTTGCTCGCTCGGTACAAAAGGAAGTTGTATTTGCATCGAATAGTAACAGGAGATAAAAAGTGGATTAATTTTGAGAATCCCAAACGCAAGAAATCATGGGTTGACCCAGGAGCACCAACCACATCGACCGCAAGACGAAATCGTTTTGGCAGAAAGACGATGCTCTGTGTTTGGTGGAACCAGAGGGGCGTGGTCTATTATGAGCTATTGAAATCTAGGAAAATGGTTAATACTACTCGTTACCAACAACAATTAACCGTTTTCAACCGTTTACTGCTTAAAAAAGGCCAGAATACTAAAAGAGGCAACACAAAGTAATTTTTCTTCATGACAATGCTTCATCACATACGGCAAAATCGGTTCGCGACAAATTGGAAGCACTCAACTGGGAAGTTCTACGTCGTGCGGCCTACTCACCTGATTTGGCTCCTTCTGATTACCACTTGTTTGCATCGATGGGTCACGAACTTTCTGAGCAGTGCTTTGATTTTAATCAAGATGTCAAAAACTGGCTTGATAAATGAATCGCGGAAAAAGGGGAAGATTTCTACTGGCGTGGTGTTCACCAATTGCCCGAAAGATGGAAAAATGTATAAAAAGCGATAAAGCATACTTTAAAGCACTTTTTATTATTCTACCAAATTTAACAAGTTATTTTTTCTTTTAAAATCTGCATTTCATACTTGTAAACCTGGTATATATGTGTATATATATATATATATATATATATATATATATATATATATGTGTGTGTGTATCTTTGATACTTGTACACCTGGTGTATATATTAGGTTGCTGCAGATGAAATGGCCGATTTAGCAATGACATAAAGTTGGCTGCAATTTCACTGTGTTATGTTGGCACAAGGCGGCGCAAATGATATGAAATATTGAAAAATAAATACTGCTACCTTGGTTTATGGAGTCATTTCTGTCTTGCACTTCATAGTGATCGTAAAAACAGAAAGAGAAAGTGAACATGGAAGACAATCAAAAACGGCTACTTTTACTATACGAATTTAAATTAGAGGAAAACGCAATGGAAACAACAAGGAATATCAACAGCGCATTTGGGCCTGATACAGTTAGCGAACGAACCACTCAGCGGTGGTTCGAAAAATTTTGATCCGGAGATATGGACCTTGGAAGTGAGCCACGTGGACCATCGATTGATAACGACGAGCTGCGTGAATGAGTGGAGTCTTACCCCCGCCAAACCATAAGGGATCTTGCTGAGAAATTAGGCGTTCACAATTTGACAGTTTGCCGCCACTTGAAACAACTAGAAAAAGCAAAAAACCTTGACAAATGGGTCCCGCATGATCTTACCGAGCAAAACATGACGTGTCGAATGGAGATTTCAAGTTCTCTTCTCTTTCGCAACAAAAAGGAACCATTCTTGCACCGAATTATGATCTGCAATGCAAAGTTGATTTTATACGATAATTGTCGCCGATCGGGCCAATGGCTAGATGCCGATGAAACGCCAAGACACATGCTGAAACCAAGCCTTCATCCAAAGAAAATAATGGTAACTGTTTGGTGGTCTGTATCTGGAGTTATCCACTATTTATTCTTGCAACCTGGCGAAACTATCAATGCTTGGAAACACTGTGTTCAACTGGATGAAACGCATCAGAAATTGATAGTCCAATGACGTGGGCTCGTCAACAGAGATGGAGTGATGCTGCTTCATGATAACGCCCGACATCATGTATCGAGAACAACGGTCCAAAAATTAAACAAGTTGTGCTATGAGACTGTTTCTCACCCTCCATATTCACTAGACCTCTCACCAACAGATAAGCATTTCTTCAAACATTTGGATCACTTTTTGACAGGAAGAAGATTTAATAATGAAGTGGCAGTCAAAAATGCCTTCGAGGAGTTTCTTCGAACCAGAAACTCGGTCTTCTACAAAACTGAAATAAATGTACTTGTATCTCGTTGGGAAAAGTGTGTTGCATCTATTAGTACCTATTTTGATTAAATAAATTGTCTTTATAAAAAGTTACAGCTGTTTGAAAATTTATTACTAAATCGGCCATTTTATCTGCAACAACCTAATATAGATATCTATATATATATATATATATATATATACAGGGTGGTCCTCTTTGATCTATCGGTCGAAATAACTTCAAAAGGAGATATTTACATCAAAAAATGTTTTAACAAAAGTTATAGGGGTTAAAAGGAATCATTCAACGCTGACCTTGGCGTAAACCTTGAAGTCAAATTTGAAGGTTATTGGAGGGTCAAATCACGAATTTTAAATGAAAATCTAAATTTTTTAGTACAGATTCTAATTCTGCGTCGAAAAATCTTAAAGTTTTGTCCTAAACATTTTCTTCGATGCGTGACAGATGCGCTGTAATCGGTAGTTCTAATCTATTGATGTGAACATCTCAACTACGCATATGAAAAGGTAGAAAAGGAAAATTTGTTAATCTGTATAGCGGACATGCAATGACACCACAATTGCTCCCCCCCCCCTTGTCTAACCCCCCGTATGAAGCTGTTTCAACTGAAGAATCTGAAATGCGTCCCCCAATTGTATATTGCAGATTCTGATTCTACGTCGAAAATATGGAAATTCCGTACAGAAAATTTTTCCGATTTGTGACAGATATTGCTGTAATCGACAAAATTAAAAAGCCTACAAAAATCGTTACCGGATTAGAATTTCTCGATGAATACACATCGTGTTCTGCAAATTAGAATTCTGTGAGTAAATACGTTTGAAAAAAATCTGTTGTCCCCGAGTAATGCTAAAAGTAGAATAAACATTTTCTTTAAAACAGATATTTTTTAAACGTATTTATCCGCAGAATTCTAATTTGCAGAACACGATGTGTTTTCCTCGAGAAATTCTAATTCGGTAACGATTTTTGTACGCTTTCTTAATTTTGTCGATTACAGTGACGTTGTCACGATCTAAAAAATGTTTCTAACAAAATAGCTATATTTATCGACGCAGAATCAAATCTGCAATATAAAATTGGGGTACCTTTTTCAGATTTTTAAGTTGAACCCGCTCCATACGGGTTGTTGGAGAAGGGAGAAAGGGTTGATTGTGGTGACATTACATGTCCCCTATACAGATTAACAAATTTTTCTTTTCTACCTTTTCAGATGCGTAGTTGTTAAGATATTCGCATCGATAGATTAGAACTGCTGATTACAACGCCATCTGTCACGTATCGAGAAAAATGTTTGTGACAAAACTTATTTTTTTTGATGCAGAATCAGAATCTGTAATAAAAAGTTGGGGTTCCCATTCACAATTCGCGATTTGACCCTTTAATAACCTTCAAATTTGATCTCAAGGTTAACGCCAAGGTCAGCGTTGGACGACCACCATCAACTCCTACAACTTTTGTCTAAACATTTTATGATATAACCATCTCCCTTTAAAGTTATTTCGACTGATAGATTAAAACGGACCATCCTTTATATATACGAGGGTAGTCTTAAAAGTTTCCGACATAACACAGATACAAGATATTTTTTCTTAATTTTTTTTATTCCTCAACATAGTCTCCTTGCGATTTCACACACTTCTCCCGGCGATGCTCCCATCTCTTTAACTCATCGAAATAGTACTCGGCGTTTTTCTCTGCAAAATGACTGTTCACGAAGGTGATTACCTTCTCATTTGACAAAAATTTTTGTCCTCCGAGTGCAATTTTCAGATGAGGAAACAAACAGAAGTCGCTTGAGGCTAGGTCTGGTAAGTGAGGCGAATGATCAAGCAGCTGAAACCGTAATTTGTGGATTTTCGCCATGGCAAACGCTGAGGTGTGAGACGGCGCGTTGTCTTGGTTAAACATGATTTTCTTTTTCTGCGAATGTAGTCGTTTTTCCGCAAGTTCTGCCTTCAGCTTGTCAAGTAATGATGCATAGTATGCTCCTTTAATTTTTTTTTCCTTTTTGAAGATAATCGATGAAAATAACTCCATGACTATCCCAAAAAACAGTCGCCATCACTTTCCTAGCCGAAAAAACCGTTTTTGCTTTTTTTAGATCCGATTCCCCCCTTGCAGTCCACTGTTTTGGCTGTATTATTGTTTCGGGCGTATAATGGTGTATCCAAGTTTTATCTACATTAATTGATTGGTGCCAAAACTCGGTTTTATTGCGCCTAAACTGCGCCAATAGAGCGTTAGAAATATTCATTTGAACACGTTTTTGGTCTAACGTGAGCAAACGCGGCACCCAACGTGCGGACAGCTTTCTCATACCTAAATCTTGATTTATTATGTAGTAAACACGTTCTTCGGACATGTTCACAACCTGTGTTATCTCTCTCACTTTAAATCGGCGGTCGTCTAGCACCATTTGGTGAACTTTGGCCATGTTATCCTCAGTGGTTACAGTTTTTAGACGTCCCGAACGTTCATCGTCTCCCGAACTCTCACGGCCACGTTAGAATTCAGCTGCCCAAAATTTTACTGTCATAAATGATGGTGCAGAGTCTCCATACACAGATTTTAGCTCATTTTTGATTTGCGTAGGCGTATTGCCTTTCAAAAACAAAAATTTAATGGCAGCTCGATACTCAATTTTGTCCATTTTCACAACAACACTCACATCAACTCACTCAAACGACTGTCAACCAACAACTGCGCATCCAAAATGGCTGAAACTTTGGTGAGCAACTGTCAATAGATGAACAACGAAATTTGCTAGCTTTTATTAACGAGTGCTGCTATCTTCACGTTGAGGTCAAAAACTTTTCAGACGACCCTCGTATATACGAGGTCTAGCTATTAAATAACGAGACTTGTTACGAAAAAAGGTTTTATTATAAAAATTATTCTACATTCAAATGCTCCTCTTCAATATACTCCCCTTCCTTCGCCACACACCTTTCCATACGTTTTTTCCATTGATCGAATCAGTGCTGGAAGTCTTCTTTGGTAAGGGCCTTTAGGAGCTCTGCTGTTTTTTGCTTTACCGCTTCCATTGACTCAAATCGGGTCCCTTTCAAAGCAGATTTTATCTTCCGAAACAAAAATAAGTCACACGGTGCCAAATCTGGCGAATACGGCGCGTGCTCGAGCACTGGAGTGCGCTTACCGGCCAAATACTGCTTTACAGATAGCGCGATATGAGCAGGTGCGTTGTCCTGGTGCAAAATCCACGAGTTGTTATTCCACAACTGGGGCAGTTTCTTACGAACTCGTTCTCGCAGTGTTGCCAAAACTTACAAATAGTAAGTCTGGTTGACAGTCTGACTCTCTGGAACCCATTCAGTCATCACGATACCGTTAATGTCAAAAAAAACAATTAACATTGCCTTGAATTTCGATTTGGACATCCTTGCTTTTTTGATTCTGGGCGATTCGGGCGTTTTCCAATGCATCGATTGCCGCTTTGTTTCAACATCGTATTGAAAAATCTACGTTTCGTCGCAAGTAATAATGTTTTTCATCAGTCCGGAATCTTTTTTTAACCTTTCAAGGAAATCTGAGCAGACCTGTTGACGCAAGAGCTTTTGGTCAGGAGTCAGGTTTTATTGGCACCAACTTTGCACAGACTTTTGTCATGTGTAATTCCTCGTGTAAAATTTGTCTAACCGCTTCTTTATCGGCGTTTACAGCCTCGGCAATCATCCGGATGCTCATTCGACGATCTGCACGCACAATTTGGTATATTTTTGTCACTGTTTCCTGAGTTGAAACAGTGACAGGGCGACCTGGGCGTTGGTCATTTTTAGTGCTCACGCGGCCCTTACTGAAGCGCTTACACCACTCTAAAACACGCGCACGAGATAGAGAATTGTCCCCATAGGCCTCTTGCAACAATTTACAGCACTTAGTCGGAGTTTTTTTTAATTTAACGAGAAATTTGAGATTGGTACGCTACTCCTGTTTTTCGTCTCACATGGTTTTCGGCACAAGAAAAAAACATGTTTGTTTTAAACCGCTACTGCACGAATACAATAATAGTGACGAGAACGTGTTTTGGTACTTGCATGGACAAGATATCTAGATACCCAACGCACTAATCGTTTTTTTCCCCACCCTTCTACGGCGCCCTCTAGGCGCGCAGTCTCGTTATTCAATAGCCAGACCTTGTATATAATATAATATGTGAAAGGTTTATTGAAGCTATAAACACACCTTGATTCGTTAAAAAAAAATAAAAGTTTAATTCATTTTGATAAAATTATACTAGGATTACATGAATTGCACGTGGTTGACCAACCTAAATAAAAAAAGAGAATCAACAATTGAATGTTTATGCTCCTACTTTCTGTCAATCAGTACTTGTCGAAATTATTTTTTCTGTTAACTTGTGTTATTATTTGTATACTGTCTGTCAAACAAGTACCAGGAATTTTAAATTAAAACAACATTTTCACGTTTAATAATCAAAATTTATTGGGTCGCCTTCAAATTGGGCTATATTTGCTGCGATACATCTATGCCGATGGCACTTCTAATCACCGAAACATTTTTGATAGGCGCTTTCCGGAATGGCCTTCAGCTCGCGCGCCGAATTTTGTTTTATGGCTTCAATTGACTGAAAACGGGTGCCACGGAGCGGCAATTTAAGTTTTGGGAAGAAGAAGAAGTCATAGGGAGCCAAATCCGGCGAATACGGTGGTTGTTCAAGCGTGTTCGTTGAGTTTTTGGCGAGAAAGTCGGTCACAATCGTAGCTCGGTGAGACGGCGCGTTATCATCGTGCAAAATCGGCGAGTTGTTCGACCTCAAATTTGGCCGCTTCTTACGGATACGCTTACGCAAACGTTTTATAACGCCCAGGTAATACTCTTTGTTTACCGTCTGGCCCTCTGGAACGAATTTGTAGTGCACCAAGCCACGGATATCGAAAAAAACAATGAGCATATCCTTCACTTTTGAGCGGCTTTGGCGTGGTTTTTTCGGTTTCGGCTCGTTTTTTCCCACCCATTCCGATGCTTGCTGGCTTGTTTGCATATTGTACTCGTACACCCACGTCTCGTCACCAGTTATGATGCATTCCATGAATGTGGGATCGGAATTGGCGCGATCTAGCATGTCCGAAGCGACCTGTTCGCGATAGCGTTTTTGAAGAAAATTAAGCTCTTTTGGAAAGAGTCTTGCGGCCACCTTTCTCATGCCCAAAATTCAATTAAAATCGTACGTGTTGACTCGCGGGATATTTCAAGTTCATGTGCTATCTCTCTAAAGCTGGTATGACGGTTTTCAAGCACCATTTCCTTAATTTTATCGACGTTATCTGCGGTCGAAGCTGTCGATGGGCGTCCGGAAGAAGGCAAGTCTTCGACGACTTCACGACCCTCCTTGAAGGCTTTGTATCACTCATACGCACAGGTTTTTGATAGTGCTTTATCACTAAAAGCATTTTGCAACATTTTCAATGCATCGGCACGCAAAATTTCAATCGCAACACAAAATTTTAGACAAATTCTTTGTTCAACGTAATCACCCATTGTAAAAAATCGTCACGCACTATTAACATCGACTGACCTAACCAGCTACTGTAAACTTACTCGTTGACAGATTCCGCTTAAACTTAGCATAGTCATTAAGCACAGTTGTACTAACCTAAAAAAAAAAAAAATTTACCTGCCTAAATTGCCCCGCCAGATTTAAATCGACAATTTCCGGTACTTTTTCGAAAGAATGTATATTCTGTGATTATTTATTCTTTTAACTAAATCATCTATTTTCTTAACTAAATTATTTATTCTCTTAACTGAATTATTTATTCTCTCTATCTGTCTCCATCTGGTGACGCCACTTGCCAAAACTCTCAATTATCCAAAACGCATGGGTGTGTACATGTATGAAATGCGGATTTTAAAAGAAAAAATAACTCGTTAGATTTGGTAGAATAATAACAAGTGCTGTATTTAAAGTATGCTTTATCGCTTTTCATATATTTTTCTATCTTTTGGGCAATTTGTGAACACCACGCCAGTAGAAATCTTTGCCTTTTGCCGCGATCCATTCATCGAGCCATTTTTTGTCATCTTGTTAGGATTCAAAGAGCTGCTCAGTAAGTGCGTGACCCATTGATGCAAACAAGTGGTAATCAGAAAAAGCCAAATCTGGTGAGTAAGTCGCATGAGGCAGAACATTTTAGTTAAGTGCTTTCAATTTGTCGCAAACCGGTTTTGCCGTATTTGATGGAGCATTTTTGTGAAGAAAAGTTACTTTGTGTTGCCTCTTTCAGTATTCTGGCCTTTTTTTAGGCAACACATGGTTTTAATCGGTTAGTTGTTGTTGGTAACGTGTAGTATTAACCGTTTTCCTAGGCTTCAATAGCTCATATTAGACCACGCCCCTCCGGTTCCACCGAACACAGAGTATCGACTTTCTGCTAAAACGATTTCGTCTTGCGGTCAATGTGGATGGTACTCCTGAGTCTACCTATGATTTCTTGCGTTTGGAATTTTCAAAATGAATTCACTTTCCATCCCCTGTTACTATTCGATGCAAATACAACTTCCTTTTGTACCGAGCGAGCAAAATTTTACATGTGATTTGGCGATTTTTCAGTTGCCTGTCATTCAACTCAAGTGGTACCCATCTACCGCTATTTTGAATTTTCTCCATCGCTCGTAGGCGATTGGAAACAGCTTGTTGGGAAACTCCTATTTGCTGTGCGAGTTTTTTTTGTATTAGCGTATCATCTTATTCCAACAATGCTTGCAAACCCATATCTTCGAATTTCTTTGGCGGTTTTTCATTTTCCTTGTTTGCAACGTCAAAGTCACCTATTTTGAAACTCTGAAACCATCGTTTACACGTATCTTGCGATGGTGCATGTTCACTATAAGCTTTTCGTAGTAACCGAAAGGATTCCGCAGCAGTTTTCTTTAAATGAAAACAAAAAATTAATGCTGTCCGCGAATGCTCTTTGTTCAGTATAAGTTTTGACATATTAAACACAGCAATACAACACGATGCACACACTTTTTCAGCCTATCACTAATGCGCGTTTGAGCTTGTTGATGACACAACAAAATGGCGCAGTGTCAAATCATAACAGTTTAAACTGCAGTGGTACACCAACTGTTGTCTAAAATCCGCATTACATACTTGTACACCTGTATATATATATATATTTTGTAACGGGGTAAATTTATTCTCACCCGTTAACAACGCAGGACCTTCTTCTGGTCCTGCTTTACTCTCTGTGTGTGTGAGGGGCTTTGCCTAAGGCCCTGCGACTGGTGCAGCTCCCGCCGGGCTCGGCTGCTCAGTATGTGTGCCAACGATCGGTTGGCAAACCTGTGGAGGCGGCGGTATTCGGGATAGGGACGCTATAGGGAAGATAAATAAAAACGCACTAGCTTTGTGCAATATAGTTGCTTTAATAAATAAAAATAACAATTACAATGCAAAAGGTAACGAATTATTGCGGAGAGGTCTATTGGTGCGAAGAGCAATTAGTATTGCCTCACGTGCAATACTAATTCTCAAGGTGCGCACTGCGCATGCGCACTGCGCATGCGCACCCTCTTCATTTCGCGCAGCTACACACACGTGTAGTCTATGAACGGCAGATATAGAGAGAGCAGTTCCTCCTCTATACTGCCGTAGTTCGTGACTGCTCGAGTGAGAGCGGCTCTACCTCTCACTTGATGCTGTAGTCTATGGTTAAGCGAGAGAGCTCGTTCCTCTCGCTCAACTGCGTGCTCGCAGGTTGCCCGAGTAAGAGTGGCTTTCTTTTACTCGAACGCCTATTCTATGATAGTGCGAGAGAGAGATCGATCCTCTCACTCGCACTCGCGCGGCCTAATCGAGTTTGAGTTACGCGGGCTCGCGCGTAACTCTACTATATCTATATATGCCTGACGCGATCTCACACGCGTCAGGAAAACTAAATATAATCTATTCGCGGACTTGCTAATACGATAAGTGGCCACTTACTTTCACAAATAGTCAATCGCGGAATCGTCTTTTCGAATCTGCGGAAACGCTGCGGAGAATCTTTGGAAAAATCTGCTGCTGCTCTAGCTTGGATTGTTCTACGTGCTGCTCTTACAATCGCTCGGACGAGAAGAAGGCTTGAGGGAAGGGTTCCTCCTTCCTCTCTCGCCTATCGGTTTTCCAGCGTAGCGCTATCGATTCTTGATCGATAGCGCCGCGTTTCGGTACGCCGCGGCTTTTCCCGCGTCAAGCCATCGATCGCTTGATCGATGGCGCTGCGTATCGTCGCGCCGCGAACTCTTTTTCTATCGCCTATGGCAGGTGGCTAAGCCTCTATAAGCCGCCTGTCACACCCCTCCCCCAGTCGCTGCTAGGCCTCGGCTTGCAGCTACTATACTAATGCCTTCTCTCGGCTCAGGTCGGGATGGCGACTACGAGTTCGCGCGTGTTCGTCGAGGCGAAGTCGGGGCGTTCTCGCTCAAGCCCGTCGCCTTCCTACTACCCGGTGGCCTTCCTGGGCCTCGCCTAGCGCGCGCACCTACCGCTGGTCGCTCCCCGGTCGACGATTGCTTCCTTACATTCGCTACGGGACGCCTTACGACGCAGACCGTATTCCGGAGGTGACCGCGCTTCCTGGCCGGCACAGCGGCTGCGCACTCGCCTTGCGAGAGTCCCCCGCTGGGGATCGGGCCTGCTCCTGGTTGGCTCGTCAGAAGGGGCCCCGCCGCGTCGAGAGTACGGCTGGTCGTACTCTTGTCCTCTTCTGGTGGCGACAGTTGTGCAGCTACGTACTTTTTGAGCTGGCTGACGTGTACGGGACGGATGGTACACTCCTTTCCGTCCCTCAGCTCGTACGTATTGCTACCCAGGACCTTACTGACCCTGTAAGGCCCTGCAAACTTAGGGGCTAGCTTCCCCGCTATCCCCTGGGCTGTGGAAGAAAGCACCTTGTTCTTCTTCCACACCCAGTCACCTTCTTGAAAGGAGAGCTCTCTGTGGCGCGCATCGTAATAGCGCGCCTGCCTCTTCTGCTCTTTGGATGCGATGTCGGAGGCGCGCGCGTGAAGCTCCGGTAGTTTCCGCACGCGCTCTGCCCAGCCTCGTATTGCTTCCTCCTGCAATACTTGCGCGGAAGCCTCGCGTGATGTGCGGGCTTCGCTCCTTGGAGGGGCGGCTGTCGGCCGTAGTTGAGCAGCGCCGGGCTCGCTCCGACGGCGCTCTGCTCAGCTGTGTTAAAGGTGAACACCACTTCATACAGGTGTTCGTCCCAACGATCATGCGATTCCTCCAAGCAGGCCACGATCATCGTCTTGATCGTCCTGTTGGCCCGCTTGACAGGATTTGCCTGCGGATGGTAGGCCGGTGTCGTAGAATGATGGATACGTTGCTTCTCCAGGTACCCATCAACGATCCGGTTCTTAAACTCCGTCCCATTGTCGGTCAGGAGTACTTCCGGCGAACCGAACCGGAGCACGACTCGCTCAATAAAGGCCTCGAGGACGACCTCCGCCCTCATCTTCCGCAGCGGGACATATTCGACCCACCTCGTGAATAGATCCTGGAAGACCAGGATGTATTCGAAGCCTTTGCGGCTTTGGACGAATGGCCCCATCACGTCGGCAGCTACTACCTGCCATGGCCGCTCAATAAGCCTCCTGCTCATTAGGCCAGCTGGAGCCTTCTGCTCCACCTTGCACTGCTGGCAGACTTGGCACCTGCGGACGTAATCCGCCACACAGTCTGCCAGTTTCGGCCAGTAGTACTGCCGCGTGACCCTGGAGTGCGTCTTTTCGCGACCCAGATGTCCTGCTGTAGGGTCGTCGTTGCACTCCTGGAGGACTTGCCTTCTTCGTTCGGCGGGGACTACGACCTTCCAGGCGTCGTCATCGCCTCCTAGGGCATCCTCGATGGCCGGGTTGGGGTCGTATTTATATATCTGACCCCCCACCAGCTTCAAGCGAGGATGCTTTGAGGGCTCCTCCTGCTCCTCTTTTATTAATCGGAGGTACCACTCGTCCGTGGTACCTTCTGTCCAGGTTAAGGCCGCTATGGCTGGCACGTCACCCTCTTCTTCGAACATTCTGAAAAGGGCATCAGGCACATGGTTAAGTGCCCCCTTCCGATGTTCGATGGTGAAGCGGTGGCCTTGTAGTTCTAAGGCCCACCGCGCCAGCCTCCGGTCGGGTTGTGGAGGCTACTGAGCCAGCGTAAACTGCTATGGTCAGTTATTACCCTGAACTCATAGCCCTCCACATACGGCCTGAACTTCTCGATGGCCCAGACTACAGCGAGACACTCCCTCTCAGTGACGCTGTAGTTCCTCTCTGCTGGGCTCAAGGTGCGACTCGCATACTCTAGCGGTCGCTCCTCTCCATCAATGATCTAAAGTAACACGGCTGCGACTCCTGTGTCACTCGCGTCCGTTTGGATGACGAACTCTTCGTCGAATCTGGGTCTTTGCAGGATTGGAGCGGAAGCTAGCAGGGCCTTCACCTGCTCGAAGGCTGCTTGCTGCTCCTCTCCCCATTCGTAGCGCCGGCCCTTCTTTGTCAAGCGCGTGAGCGGTTCGACGATCGTGGCTAAGTCCTTCAGGAACTTGCAATGCCACGACGCCATGCCTAAGAATCTGCGCCGCTGTCGCAGATTTTTGGGTGCTGGGAAGTCGATCATAGGAGCGACTTTTTCTGGATCCGGGCGAAATCCTTCCCGGTTTACCAGCACCCCGAGGTATTTTGCCTCGTCCTGGCAGAACGCGCTCTTTTCGCGGTTGATTGTGAGACCGGCCGCTCGAATGCGTCGCAACACGTGCTCGAGCCGTCGCAAGTGTTCGTCGAACGTCTCAGTGACGATGATCACATCGTCAAGGTACGAGAACGCGAACGGCTCAAGCTCCGGGCCTATCACCATGTCAATGAGTCGCTGGAAGGTCGCTCCAGCGTAACTCAGACCGTACGGCATCCTGGTGAACTGGAAGAGTCCGAGTCCCGGCACAGTGAATGCCGTGATTGGTCTCGACTCCTCCTTTAGCCGTATCTGGTGATAGGCGCTGCTGAGGTTGAGGGTCGAGATATATCTCGCCCTCTGCAGCTTGCGCAGGATGCTATCTATCCTCGGCAATGGATAAGCATCCGGCTACGGTACTGCATTGACCTTTCTGAAGTCAATGCAGAATCGGTAACTGCCGTTAGCCTTCTTTATTATAACGACTGGGCTCGACCAGCCGCTATGCGAAGGGTCGATGATGCCGCCCTCTAACATCTCCCTTGTTTGGGCGTGCATCACCTTCTGGATTTTCGGGGAGTACGGGTAAGCCCTCTGCTTTATGGGGCGAGCGTCGCCGACGTCGATGGCGTGCTCGATCCAACCCGTACACCCTATAGTGTCTGGCTCCTCCGCCAGCATCCTATCCAGGAGCCCCTGGAGCTGCTCTCGCTCCGAGGGCTGAACATCAGCCAGGCCTATGGCTGACACGGCAGGATTGTCCGTTGCTTCCAGCGAGGCTAATTCCAAAGCCAGCTCCTTCCTAGCTTCTTGTATGAGGTGCT